>JAUTXW010001881.1:510000-732500 GCA_030620095.1 Kuschelorhynchus macadamiae
CCGGCCAAGAACTTTTGATAAAGGTGTGTGAAAGCGCATTTTTATTGATTTTAGTATCTACTCTCCGTATGATGGTTAGTATATATATATATATATATATATATATATATATATATATATATATATATATATATATATATATATATATATATATATTTCTGCTATACATAATTTGGTCCGGCCAAGAACTTTTGATAAAGGTGTGTGAAAGCGCATTTTTATTATATATATATATATATATATATATATATATATATATATATATATATATATATATATATATATATATATATATATATATATATATATATATATATATGTATATATATATATCCTGGAATATATAGACACTCAATCCATAATTCTATTTTTGTGATTAACTAATTAAGAATTAACTAGCTAGCAGACCTTGTTCTGCTTTTCCCGTTAGATGGCGCGATGAGTTTCCAGTGAATTATAAGAATGTGAATCGCATTCACCACATTGTACAGAAATGTTATTGAAGAAATTATCTCCAGTCGCCATGAAATCTTTGATCACAAGACGTACATGAAGAAAGGTGTATTTAGTCTACTAATCAAGTACTCGACTAGATCATATAATAAAGGAAGGCGGCATTAGGAGCTCTACTATATAAATCAAAGATGTAATGTAAAACATTTTACCTCATGTTTAATTTTTGGACCATAAATCTATATTTATTAACAAAAAAAAATATAAACAATGATATAACAGATAAAATATGTACTATTTTAATCTATGGACCATGTTATATAGCCTGGGAATTTCGTTGTAATACGAATATTACAAGTACAAGTATTGATGATGAATATTGAATTCGTTATTTGATATTTATATTTCTCACATTTTGGGTGATTCTACACAAAAAAAACCTCTCATTTTAAATTTGTTATCACCTTAACATGTGGGACTAAACCGCTGCGGGATAGCCGAACTTTGAGATGTCAATTTTGGAAGAAATTAAAATGTAACTATTTCCCATTAAAATTAAGACTAAATTTAGGCAGTGTGGATGGCGGATGTAGAGAGTGTATATGCAGAGTTTTATAACATTTGTTATACACAGTTATTATGTAAGATCACGCCATTTTCTCAAAAAAAATTTTATGCCATAACTGATACAAAATGAGATATTATATCTACGCCAAAATAGTAAATAACGTCTGTATATCCAAAACCGAAAGAAATTTAAAAATGCTTCTAAATTATTTTTTGGTTTGATATCTAGGCATATATTATCTTGGCCAGAAAAAAAATAGGTACATTTTCTTATTCCCTTGTTAATAACGATTTTTTATTAGGAATAGTGAATTATGATCTCATTTAGTTCCGCACATTTAGTAAAACATAAATATTCTCAACCTCATTAAGGAAAAAAATAGGAAAAGGTCCGTTTTTAGTGAAACTCTCAATATTAAATTTAACAACTTTGTTATGATTTATGTTAAAAAAACCTTTTTTATTTTAATTTCCATATATAATGGATTTTTATTTCACTGGCAGTTAAGAGATATCGGGGGCACTATAGTGATAAAAAAATAGTTAGAACAATGTTTCAAAGTTTTATTAGGTAACATACGATTTAAAATTGGGCCAGCTCTAACTAACTAAGTTATACAAGTTTGTATATTAGTGTATATATTAAAAAGATAATATGCAATATTTTTAAAAAACTTTTTATTGTGTCAATAGAATTAATTTTTGGGTTGGAAAAGTTTTCCATATTATTTCTATAATACATATTGCAAATAAGCAAAAATTAAAACACACGTCACACTTACCGAATTTTTGGTAAATTTGTAGCCGCATTCGATAGATACCATAAGTAAATAAATACAAAAAGAAAATTATCAACGTAGTGTTGAAAATGTACACCTATTATATACAAATTCAGTTTAATGGATGATTTTACCACAGTCGTACACCAAACTGTTTATTTTAGATGGCTGACATATAATCACAAACGTTCTACCTTTGATGATTTTCTGCATAAAAATATTTTTTTTCTAAATACTTTTCTCTTTTAGTATATCTAGATAAGAAAGTTTTATTTCGCTGCGTAAATACTGACTTCCCAGGGGTATCGCGGCAAAAAAATTTGCACAAAAAAGGCAAAATTAACTTGTTTTTAGGAACCTGTTTTAGCATTAAATACAAAATAAAGAGGTTCTGAAATGAAATAGTCTTATATATCATAAGGTAACAATTATTTAGTGCATACGCAATTATTTGGTAATAACTTTTTACAAATTCTATAAATTTTTTAATTTTTTTAATTTATTTATTATTATTATTTATTTATTTATTTTTCATAGCATTATTCACGTAGTAAACAAAAAGAAATTAGTGCTTAATTATTTTCCACCATAAAAAGGAGGTTTTATTGAAAGAAATGCAGTTTTATCGAAAATTTAAACATTTTGTCAAGCCGATATATTGTTTCGCGATAATGGATTTACACAGAAATTTTACCAATTTATCCCTCTATCATACTTTTTTTTTTGCATAATTTTGAACTCTATTCGATAAGTAGTTTCTTAATAATAACTTGTTTCAGCTTTTGTAACGTCGCCATTTTGTTTCGCCATATTAAATTTTTATCAAAATGTTACCTTTTCGTTCCCTTATGATCCTCGATTTTTTACCAAATTTTGAAGGTATTGGGATTTTGAAGTAGTTTTTGAGCTAGGTTGCGTACAGACAGATGACAGACTGACGGAAATAGGGGAGAACATTTTTTCGGGGTCCAGGGACCCGAAAACCGAAAGAACTGCAAAAATCTCGGAGGGTAATTTTTTCATTATTATAATACCTCCCTTTTACGAAGGAAGTAAAAACAATAAAATATCTCCTTTAGAACAGTTATAGTTTAAGGAAATTTTGAGAAAATGACAAGGTCTTACAGCAACATTTTCTATAACAGTTTTTTTTGAACCCTACATTCAAGCTCTCTAGGTCATAAACATTAAAGCTAATGCTAGACAATGTTGAGAAAGGCAATATCTTAAGTCTTGTAAATATTTGAACTTGAAATTTGTCCAAAAATATGCACATATTATTATATATTCATCTATCTTATCCCTCTATCGTTTTTCAAAAAAATAATAAATAGTACTTTGGTCAAATGCTAAATGCGCCGACGTGTCTCTTCAAATTGTCCGTGAATTATGTTACTACAAAAATTAAAGGTTTCTAATATTTTTTACGAGGAACAAACACAAATTATGTTAAAATTTACTAAAAAAACAATAATTAAACAATGAAGAATTTATTAATTTCTAAAATAATTTTTAAACCTAAATCTAAATTATAATGTATGTACAGATGTGTGTGTATGTAAACACACCTTTCGCGTGTTCGATGAATCACCCTGTATATAGGTGTTGATCCTTTTAGTGGCCATTTTAAATTTAGCTCGCGAAACTGTACAATTAGTCTGGAGTCCCCCCGGCACACACATTTAAACTTATTTTTGTTAATTAACTGGCCGACATGATATTTGTAATACAGTTCAACCTATTATATTTTACCATCCAAATAATAGTGATAAAAAGTCGTGATACGTATCATTTTTCAATGAGCACAATAGACCTTCTTAAATTAGTATATAATACATTTTGTGAGGGGTCGGGCATTTTAAAACGGGAAGATAATGTAATATGAGAAATTTACCACATCAGTCTTATTCAGTCCTCTTTTAACTTTGAAACTAAGTGTTGATGTGGTTTTAAGAAAGTGTATTTAACTTAATGTCAAGGCAAGTGCGCCCCAGATGCAAAACTTTCCCTTGCAAGTTTTGTTATATTTGTTGAGTCACAAGCAAGGCCATTTTCTGAAAAAAAACCTATTTTCTATATTTTACTGTTCTAATCGGAAATCAAGACAAGCAATCGTTTTGTCTTGGTCTCATATAGATGTGTAAGCTATAGCGTGTTACTGGTGTTGTGGATGGAAAGGAAGAGAAAAGAAATGCCTTCTGGGGTTTTAATGATTTAGCGAAAACTCACAGATCACCTTAATGACCTTTTTTTTGCATGACAAGGACAAAGGTTATTCCAAAAAAAGCAAAAAATCGAATATCAAAATTTGCCTTCTGCCATAAGACCTGTTCTTCACAATGCAGACTTAGTAGTATCGACTGCGCCTTTAGATTGATATTGTTTTGGGAAATAATAGCGGAAATAACGCATCATCAAGCAACTCAGAGGAATGGTGGAATCGACCCCCCTTTTATTTCAGGTCATTTGATTATTATTGAAAGATATTAAAGAAATTATAGGTATAGTATAGAAAACTAAAAACGAATACAGTTCCGAATGAAAAGTACTGATATGTAGAAAGCCTTAGAGTTAAGATTAAAACAAAAGTTCAATCTTCACAAATAAATTTAATTTAATTTCTCCATGTTTCGTATACCTGCCATTTCCAAGAGTTAATACTAGTTATTCTAAAATAAAAAGTGTCGTTGTCAACATTCTAAAAATTAAAAACAATTTCCTTTTTCAATTGTAAGCATGATTTATTTAAGCACATATTTTGCTGGAGGCGCTATGTAGATAATACCTTTGTAATATGAACCGACACTAAGGACGAAATGAATGAGTTTTCATGCCTACTAAATAGTTTTACATAGCAACATACAATTCACAATGGAAATTGAAAACAATAACTCTTTAATTTTTTTACATTTTACACTCACTAAAAGTGGTACCAATCTTCTGTATTCAATTTTAGAAAACATCTACCAATTGATCATGCAATTTTCGGTTAAATCTTGTCATGGCATGTCATGTCAATTTTTTAGGTAGTCACTGCAACTCAAAACCTGTTAGTAAAAGTGACTACATGATTACTATTTGTAAAGTAACAGTAACATCGCGGCATACTTTTGACTCACAGAACGCACGAATTTAAAAACTGTAGTAAAAGCGGTATTGCTTTGAGAAAAAAACGTTGTTTTTGTGCGATTTTTATGAATTTTTGGATGATTTTTGATAATTTTTTTGCGTGTTCATGCGTATTATGGTGCGTAAATAGCGAAGGGTACAAACATTTGGACTATTTAAGTTCTAACGCCTGTTTTCTCGGGTAAGTCATAATGTTATTGTTTTTTTCTTCTATATTAATTGGTGTACACTGTACAAGATTCTTCCTAATATTTATTCATTTATAAGCAGGGCTAATAGGACCTGTAATAACTACTTTAGCGTTCTTTGGGTAGGAAAAATAGTTCCGAGGCAAAAGCAATGTACGAACACAAGTATATTGTATATGAATATATATATATAAATATATATTTATATATATATTTTATATGTATATATATATATATATATATATTTATATATATATTTTATATGTTATATATATATATATATATATATATATATATTATATATATATATATATATATATATATATATATATATATATATATATATATATATATATATATATATATATATATATATATATATATATATATATATATACTCTGTGTCCGAGATAAGGAGGGCCACTATGGGGATTTTGGAAATGGTAAGAGATACAACTTTGGTTAAATGGGAGAAAAGTTGCGTAATCAAGGGTCTAAGAAAATGGCGTTTTCAAATTCCTGAAACATTTTTCGGATTTTGAGATATTTTGAAAAAATTGGATTTTTTGATTTTACGAACTATTTTTTTCTGGCGTTATTATTTGCCCTAGAGCGAAACCAATAACAATTCTCCACAGCAACTTTTAATGCTCTTTAGGACGACGTTATTAGTTTCTTAATCTGACGTTTCGTTTTTGTGGGACCATCATCAACTTCATTTTTTTAAATACGGCCCTGATATTCTGATATCAGATTCTGAAAGCCCTTTCTATTTCGAATTCAACGATGTATAACACTTTATGGTTTAATTGCGTTTTAGTCTTTTTTTCTTGCCTTACACAAGAAAATTCCTATTACGGACCTGTACACACCAATACACATATGAAAACCGAAATAGTATTGACGACTTGACTTTTTTTTTAATGTAGATTAGTTTTAGGCCAATAATGGACATTTCATCTAATATAAAAACATCATTTTATTCGTAATCATACAGTCATATGAAAAATTCAAATTCTGCAGGTATTTTCTCGTGTACCATTCGCAGTATGAACGACGATAATTTTCCAAATACATACATACGCAAAAATTAATTAATAGAAGACATGACTAATTATTGCGCACTAAAAAAAATTACACAGTAAGCAAATGTGTCAAAAAATCAACGTTACTGACAATTATTAAAGAAAAGCAGGCTCCGGAAAACAAATGAATGTGTTGATGGCCTCTTATACATTTGAATTGTCAGCTAACGTTGATTGTTTGACACATTAGCTTACTGTGTAATTTAGTGCGCAATAATTAGTTATTTCTTCTATTAATTATGTTTTCTAACGAAGAAAAGTTTGACATGGTGGCGTGTTTCATTTCAACCAACAGAAATTGTCGAAAAAAAAATGAATTCTGTTGCGGAGCGTTTGTATTTGCAAAAATATCCGGAAAGAAGACAGCCAAATCAAAGGACCTTTAGCAAATTAGTGGCAAGCCTTAAAGCATATGGTTCTTTCAAAAAACCTGTAGTTTCGCGACAAAAGAAGAGCAATGAAGAAACAGTACATAATGTTTTGTTAGCGGTCACTGAAAATCCCTGTACATCAGTCCGATTGGTCGAACGAAATGTTGGTATACCAAAATCAACGACGCATTGTATTTTACAAAAACAAAAGTTCCATCCGTATAAGTACAGAATTTGTCATGGACTTCGACCAGGCGATTTAGAGCGACGTCGCTCATTCTGTGAATGGTACACAAGAAAATGCCAGGAGAATATGTATTTTCCATATTACATAATATGGTCTGATGAAAGTATGGTTACGAATAACGGTATTTTCAATAGACGAAATGTTCATTATTGGTCTGAAACCAATCCACGTTTAAACAAAACGTCGAGGCACCAACACCGCTTTGGTTTTAATATGTGGGCTGGTATTATTGGCACAAGGATTGTAGGACCATTTATTTACAACCACAACCTGACATCAGAGCGTTACCTACATTTGCTGCAAAATGATTTAGAGGATGCTCTCGATAATATGCCTCTGGCGACAGTTCGCAACTGTTGGATGCAGCAAGATGGTGCACCTGCACATAATTCCAGAGCCGTTCGAGCATATCTATCCATGAGATTTCCAGAGAAGGTGATTAGCACGCATTCGGAAACACCCTGGCCAGCGCGTTCACCCGATATAACCCCGCTTGATTTTTTCGTATGGGGGTTCGTTAAGAATCATGTTTATCAGCGAAATTTTGCTACAGAACAAGAACTGAGGGGGTTAGTTTTGGAAGCCTTTGCTAATATTACTCCACAAATTTTGGCTAGGGTGTTAGAATCAACGGTTAGAAGGTGCTATCTATGCTTAGAAAACGACGGAGATCTTTTTGAACATTTAATATAAATTTAGTTGTTTTGTTCGTATTCCCTTGTTGTTGCTTTTTAATTTTTAGATCTTCTGCTAAATTAATTGTATTTGATCTTTGTTTATTCTATTAAATTAGTGCATCAATTCAACCACTAGATTATTATTAAACACCTAAATGACATAAAGTGTCATATGTTATGGCTAATTGTTTATTCTTTGAAATTAAACTAAACTGAACTTAACTAAACTACGTACAGGTCCGTAATAGGAATTTTCTTGTGTAAGGCAAGAAAAAAAGACTAAAACGCATTTAAACCATAAAGTGTTATACATCGTTGAATTCGAAATAGAAAGGGCTTTCAGAATCTGATATCAGAATATCAGGGCCGTATTTAAAAAAATGAAGTTGATGATGGTCTCACAAAAACGAAACGTCAGATTAAGAAACTAATAACGTCGTATAAATATATATTAATAAGTTATATATATAGTGTTATATATATATCGCTCTAGGGCAATATATATATACGCCAGAAAAAAATAGTTCGTAAAATCAAAAAATATATATTTTTTATATATCTCAAAATATAAAATGTATTATATATTTGAATATACGCCATTTTCTTATATATGATATATATATATATATATATATTTAATATATATATATATATATATATATATATATATATATATATATATATATATATATATATATATATATATATATATATATATATATATATATATATATATATATATATATATATATATATATACCTATATTTCTTTATGCATATTTGAAAGTATATAACATATATAATAAGTATACATTCCTTACAATAAATTATTTTAAAATAAGAGGAAATAATGGAAATGAAAAAGCACAAGATGTTGGGTCTTCCTGTTATTATGTCTATGGTATATACTTTTGTAATTTTCTAATTTTCCCATTGTGTGTATATGTTCTGATTTTTTGGGAATGAGATATGTAAGTTTTAGTTTTTAATTGTTTAATTTTTAAAATTTAGACTTTCTTAGTTCTTTTAAATTTATTTTTGAAGATTGGGCTTTCCTTTTATTCCTAAGCTATGAATACCCTTCACCTTGGAGAAAAAAAAAAGAAAACTGGACATTTTATTACTAACGAAATCACTTCAGTTTATAGGTACTAACAAACAAAAACTTTACTGCTCCTAATGCGTGTTGGTTGGTTTCTATTTAATTTATTTGATATTATTATTTGATTTGCTTATAGTGCAATACAGTTTCTAGATCTAATCTAGATAATCCACACAAATTATATCTCAGCATGAAGTCTGACCATATTGGCATTAATTAAAAATAAATTAATTTATTGTTAATAAATAACTACCCACCAGGCTTAGCAGTGCGTAAGCAGAACTTTTTGGGTCCTTGCGAAACGGTTGAAAGAATTAAATTCGCATGAAAGGAAAACCCGTAAACATTCAGCTAATGGACATTCGGGCGGGTCACATTTATATGTCGGACATAATATACTTAGGAGAATGGATTATCAAGTTAAATATATTCCATAACTCTGATTAGCGATTTGTTTACTCATTGAATAAATATTGAAAATTAGAAAACTTTTACACAATTGTCAAGAGAGTCTTGTTTAGATCGGTTAAAAATTTTAATTTTTACTTAATTAAAATTTAGAACCTATAAATAACATTTTAATGCTATTTTTATTTCAGTAAATACCAACATTTCGGTAGTTAGGTTTTCAGTCTTCCACATGGCTACAATAAAAAATAAAATAGAAATGTATAGCTGAAACATACAAAACCGGGCACAAATGTTGTTTTTTTTATATGGAAAACGAAAAACCAAACACAACAAAACATATAAAAATTGGTATTAAAATAAATTTAGGAAAGAATACCTGATTAAAAATTCAAGTCGGGTTTTTTAATGGGTCTTCCTTAAAACCCATTAAAATATAGAACAAATATTATATTTTAAATGCAACTGTATATTATAAATAAACAAAAAAAATATCCCCATACGAAGATTCTTCATAAAATTAATGGGTTGGATAGCTACCTTGTAAACTCACGCGAAGAACTGATTCTGTGTATTATAATCTATTAAATAACTTTCAAACAATCAAGAATGTCCATTATTAATAGTAGATATAGTAAAAAACTATATCACACCCAATCCCCTACTTCTTTTGGTATATCGATCAGTTCAAAATACAAGAGTTCTAACCACACTACACAAGTTGTTACGCTCTGGACGCGCGTTTCACTAACCAAGTTAGCATCATCAGCAGATGATATAAACAGTTTATATCATCTGCTGATGATGCTAACTTGGTTAGCGAAACGCGCGTCCAGAACGTAACAAGTTGTGGTGTAGTGTGGTTAGAACTCTTGTATTTTGATCTATCGTCCACCACAGGTTCCAGTGTTAGGACATATCGATCAGTTGTTCGCTTAAGTTGGCAAGATAGCTATCTATAGTTAACAACCAACTTTATAATAAAATCCTAAAGTGAGGTTTTGATGTTCATAATGTGCAATTATATTCTAATAAATGTTTTACGTTTTTAATGGGTTGTAAGGGAAACTATACTCGATTCTGATAATTTTTCAATTCAGCTATTTGTACCTAAGTTTATTTTAATACAATTTTACATTGTTTTCCTCTAGTTTTTTAGGCTGTCTTTATCAAATTGTAATCTGTTTTATTACAGCAAAAATGCGTGAAGCTTTCAACTTTTATATATTTCGTTCACAGTTTTCTATTTTGAAAATCGCTGGACGTGACTTCCTATAAACACGTTTTATTCTTGAAAACTGAAAAAGGACTTATTAAGTTGTAGCTATAAATGGATATTAAAGTCAATGTAGAAAAATATGCTTGAGTGTCATGTGTCATAATAGTAGAGTCAATCTACCAACGATTTTTGTGAAAAAGGAACTGCTTGTCCCCTCGGGTTTTTTGTATAAACATATTGGTGGCAATACAGAGGAAGGAAATTCTGAGATTTTGCATTGCACGATATTTGGGAACCATCTATTTTTATAAATAAATATAGAAATAAAAGTGACTATGCTTAAAATGAAAATCGAGTAATTACAAGAAAAATATTTCTAAACAAAAAATTGTTATAATTAATAATATTTTATTTTCAAATAAATAAACTGTTTTTTTTTAAATATACATATTTTTTAATAAAGACAATTATAATTATTGGTATAAATATGAAACAAAGTTTATTTTACATTAAGATATTTAAAATATTCTTATTAATTAATTTTTTTCTTTTCCTTTGTACAATCCTCATAAGAAATAGCTTTCAGTTAATTTTTCTGATAATTTGTAGTTTTCAACAACCTGATCATAATTCCTCAATTCTGATGACCATAACTCAGTACTGTGACCTGTTCCCTAGAGAAAAAAAAACAGTTTTATATCAACATAAGTCCTTAAATAATTTGTTCTCAATTTACAGTATTATTTTGCAAACGTTAATAGCCTCATATCTTAAAAAGTAAGCGTTTTAGGACATATGTCCATACAAATCTTTTTTCTTACTTTGGGAAATAATTAATATGTTAAATGTGTCAAAACACATCAGATTTTCAGAAAAATTTACTCAAAACCGTTTCTCATAAGGACTGTCAGGGCCCTTCCTTTCCATTCGTTTTTAGAAAAAAATCGGTAAATTAGCTTTTACCTGAAACATTCTTCGTAACGGATTCCACCACACATAAAAAAATTCAATTCATCGTAAAATGGACGTATTTTAATCGTGAAAAAATCACCCTCTGAGATTTTTTCAGATCTTTACGTTTTAGAGTCATTAGATGCCGAAAAATATGTTTTCTCGATTCCGTCGGTCTGTCTCTTCGCGGCATATCTAAAAAACTACTTACCCGATTGACTTCAACTATTGGTCAAAAACTAAGGGTCACATGGGGATGACATCGTAACCTTTTGGGAAAGATCCAATATGGCAAAACAAAATGGCAGCCTAGTGAAATGTTAAAAAAATTATTACTAAAAAACTACTTATCCAATTTATCTAAAAAAAATTGCACAAAAATCAAGTATTATGTAGGAATCAACTGGTAACATTTTGGTAGGAATCTAAGATGGCGGAAGAAAATGGCGGCTTAATAAAATATTGAAAAATGTAGCCTAAAAAACTACTTATTGGACTGAATTCAAATTGTGCGCCATAATTAATTATGGTATAGAGATGAACTAATAAAACTACTTACTAATTCAAGAGGGCGAAACAAAATGGCGGCCAAACAAAATATTTGTAATCGTGAAAAAATCACCCTGTAAGGTTTTACATATTTTCAGTTTTTAGAGTCCTAGAAGTCAAAAAATTTGTTTTATTAATTCCGTCGATTCGTCTGTCGGTTTGTCTGTCTGTCTGTCAATTTGCTTCATAGCTTAAAAACTACTCATCGGATTGAATTCAAATTTTTTGGTAAAAATCCAATTTGGCAAATCGTCATTTTGTTTTATAAATTAAATATAAATTATAAAATTATTACTAAAAACTACTTATCCAATTTATCTCAAATTTTGCAGAAAAGCCAAAAATTATGTAGGAGTTAACTACTAAATTAAAATTTTGGGATTAATAAAATGTTTAAAAATTCAACCTGAAAAAACTATTTAATGGACTGATTAAAAATTATGTGTCAAAACTAATTTTGGTATAGAGAAGAACCAGTAAAACTGTGATACAAGTTCAATCTGTTTAATTTACATATTTAACATACCTGCATACTTATGTACTTACAAATATTCATTCACTTACCATACGTACTTAAACCACTGTTTTGTAATTCCAGTATACCATTTTTTAATTGTGTTTTTATTTGTTCTTAGTTTATTTTTATTATTTTTCATTTTTTGGAAATTTGTTATTTAATTCTATAGAAAGAGTGTTAGCTCTAGAAAATGGAATTTTATCGATTTTTCTAACATCTAATTAAGCCGCCATTTTGTTTCAAAATAATGGTTCCTCACCAAAATTTTAGCAGTTTTCCTATATATCGCGCTTAATTTTTTTCAAAATTTGAGTTAAATCGGATTTTTTTAGTAATATATTTTTGAGATTTTATTAGGCCGCCATCTCGTTCTGCCAAATTGTATTTTACCAAAACTGTTACCAGGTCTTCACCATGTGACCCTTAATTTTTGACCAAAATGGGAAAGTAGTTTTTTAGCTATGCCGCTAATAGACAGCCGGACAGACAGATCGATGGAATTGAGAAAACATGTTTTTTCAGAATCTAAGGACCCTGAAACGTGAAGATTTGAAAAAAATCTCAGAGGGAGGTTTTAACGATTACAATACTTTCATCTTACGAGGAAAGTAAAAAGAAAGATTTAAAATTAATCGATTAGGCTATAATTTCTACTACAGAATGACGTCAATATTCAGATTCTTTCTAAAAATGTATTAAAATGTAAGGCTGGTTTATTCATTCGTCTCAAGGCGGTTTCAAAAACCTATTATTCGTCCTCTGATAAAAATAAATTTGATCCTGTCATTACCCTAGAGAACGAGTAGAGTCTAGAGACTTGATCCGATATTCATTAGACATCTAGAGTTCTCCATAAAATTTTAATTTCAGATTATTTCAAGACTATAATAAGAGGGCGTAAGTTCGTTGGCTTTATATTATCGATAAAGCATTGCAATTAGTTTTCCGTAATTTATTACTAAAATCCCTAAAGCATATAGAGGGCGAGTTTACCCAGCAATATTTGATGGGTTTATAGTTAAAAGGAAACTTTGGTTCTTTGCACCAGAACGGCTACAACTATGACAATAATAACGAAAATAGAAAATACTGTGTTTGATTTAAAAAGATTGTTAAAAAAATGTCTGCAGTGGCGCAATTAGGGGGGGCTAGAAGAAGCTTAGCACCTCCGCCAGTCGATTGGTGAGGGTCAACCAATCGTCAGGTGCTAATTTTATCGCGGTGCACGATTGAGTAATGCTTTTAAGTTCTAGCGCCTTCTATATTTTTTAAAAATTAACACTTAAACTCCATTTTGTTTGTAAAAATGGATAAAAAGATATTCTTCCGTAGCGTACGTTTTTTTGTTAAGAAATAAATATAGGTATGTTTTTTTTCTAAATTATCACCGTGTATACTTTTGACCAATTGAATTGGACACTGTCTGGGCTTACGAAAATTACTAGGTCTTGGAGTGTACAAAATCATGCAGGGGTGCTTGAAACATTTTTAACATTGGTAATGTTTGTGTTCGTATAGGGTTACGAGTTTTCGCTCAAGGTGAAAAAAAAGCGGTGGTAGTGATGCTTCGCTTTAGCGCGTTTTGTTGTTGATTTAAAGTTATGGATTCTAAAAGTTTAAGAAATGGCGAAAAGTGTATGAAAGTATAAAAAAATCATATTTTGGGGTTGCAAAACTGATAATAGTCAAATTGAAAACAGACATAGGTGGCGTAAATGTTCTAAGATTGAAAAATAATGGAAGTCATTGACGTAGACACTTAATTAATTAATTAATGTTTGTCCAGTATGCAGGACAGACCAAAAAGGAGAGGGAACTTTGGCAGGTTTTCAGTTAAAAGGACAAGTAAAGCATATATTATTATATTATACAGGAGAAGTGGTAACTTCTGAACTCCTTAAAATTTGTATATATGGGTTTCATAGTTCTATGTAACTTTTAATTGTGGTAATTTATTAAAAATATATATATATATATTGACAATTGTCACAGATATTAATCAAATCGTATATAGCCATACGGTGATGGTCTAAAAAATAATAAGAAAGATAAAAACTTTGACAATATCGGGAGTTTACAATTAAATCATAGCCGTACGAAAAAATGCGGACTCATAAAATGTAAAAAAATATTACTAAAAACTGGATGAACAGGTAAATCTTTTTAATTCGCTTTAAACTTGTACCAGAAATAGACTAGAACCATGTCTCAACAATTTAGATTTAGGATGCCATGGGCGTAGATATTCGATTTTTTAAGGGTACAAAAGCCTAAATATTTCATATTTTGAGAATGCCAAATCGATTATAGTCAAATTGGCAGGCTATAGCTGGGGTAAACGTAACATTAAAAAAATGCTTAAATTCTTGTTTTCTCGATTATACACATTTAAAATAAAAAAGAGGTAATATTTCGAAAAACTGTGAAATAGGGCAAATTTATTTAATTTTTTGTGTATATTGTAGTCTTAAGATTAAGATAAAATTAACTTGAACATTATGGTATTATTAACTTGGAAAAATATCTTGTACAAAAATCATTGTTTCTTTAAAATTGGTTTTATTCAGTTTCAGGGCTTGAGACCCCCCAAAAATCGGTCTCTAGTTGCACCACTGAGTTTCTGGTGCAAAATAGGCAAGTTTTTTTTCAGATAAATCATTGTTAATACATACATTTGTACGAATTTAGTTGCGTGCCCCGTATGCCATAATAATTTATATTCATTGAACCCAACCGCAAACTGTGTTGTTATAGCTGTGCATGAAAGAAACTGATACACATTTAATTAGTCGTGTGATACCAATCCTTGATTGTTAATTAATGTTGTTAATAAATAAAACAGAATTTTCCTTCGAACGTGTCCAAAGTAAGCACTTTCCATACGCATGTTAGTGCGGAAAAAGACAATTTTTATTTCAGCAGTATCAAAAGTATTAGATATTTTTTTTTAATTATTAAAAAACCCGCTTAACAGAAAGAAGCAATTTCTCATCTAGATTTGTAATTCTTCAGTATCCTAAAAAATTCAAAAATTCAACCCATAATTTATATTATAATTTTGACTTACATCTTATTATAATCTCATATAATTGCAGTTAGCTTAATGCTAATTTAATCTTAGTTACAATTGTTAGACAATTATTTATGCGTCTGTGAGTGATTTAGTTTGCATAGTTATTTGTAATTTTGTGCTTTTAAAACATAATTTCGCCATTCAACATGCAAGACATAGACGAAGATGTAATTCCGGAAAGTATTTTGGAAGAAGCTGCAGCGGTCAGCTTACAGGTGTTGCCCGAAAAATCACGCCATAGGTATGATAAAGAATACAAAGTTTTTACACAATGGTGCGAGAAGAAATAGGTAAAATCTCTTAAAGAAGAAATATTTCTAGCCTAGTGAAAATTGCAAAAATAGTGAAAATTGCAAAATTTTTTTCCGAAGCATCAAATGATGTCTATTTTGGTGATTAAAGTTGCGACCATTTAGATCGGCTGCATGTCGCGAAAATCTTACCAAATTAACCATTGATAACATTGAAGACAAAAAGACTCTACTAATCAAAATATGTAGCTCTACGTCCTTCAAATATACCGCATCCTCCTTTTTTGTAAACTACAAACATGTAAAATGCACAGTACAATGTGTGGAAATGTACACGGGTCACAGTTTTCGCCGAACTTCCACCACAATGTTAGCTGATTCAGGGGAAAATAGAACTAATATCAAAAGGAAAGGCGGATGGAAATCCACTCCGTGGCAGAAGGCTATTTGGAGGGCTCAATAGAAATAAAAAAAATTGCAAATAAAATTTTTACCGAAAAGAAAGTTGAAAGTGAATTTCTATTAACAACTAGTACAACTTATAATAAACAGTGTTTGGAATTGAGATCTCTCTAAATGTAACAAATCTGACAAATTGTACATTCAATATAAACGTTACAACCAACAATAAATAACTGTTTTATAAAATAATAATTTTAAAAAATATTGTTATTTTCATTTGTGAATAAATATAATATATATGTGCATTTTGTAACTATTTTTGAAAGTCGTTAAAATTAAACGTTGTTTAGGAATTCTGAAAATCACATTTGACATATTTTAAACTTCTAATTTGTAATCAAATCTAATCTGAAGTAATCAATTCTAATAAATAAATATTTAACAGACTAAACTGCATTTGCTAATACATGCAGATACGTAATTTATGCACGCTCATAGGAAAACAAATACAGATACCTTCCGAAGCAAGACCAGTAAATCCCCTCCGTAACAGCAGATGGTGGCACAAAAACAGTAAGCGCACACCTTTTTCTTTTAAGCAACGCCAAGTTAGCCAATGGTCGGGAGTGGGGTTAGTTAAACAATAAAAATAACAACGAATCTAAACACCATCGTTTTAATAGCTCTATTAAGAAAAATGTTAAACCTTCAAACGGAAAGACGAGAAACCTATATCCGAAACTAGAAATGAAACACCATAATGCCGGTAACTATGCCTCTACTTAGTTTTTTTATGTTTTAATTCTTTTTTTACTTCCCTCGTAAAAGAGAAGTGTTTTAATCGTGAAAAAATCCCTCTCCGAGATTTTTCAGATCTTCTCGTTTCAGGGTTCCTAGATGACGAAAAACATGTTTTCTCGATTCAGTCGGGCTGTCTGTCTGACAATCTGTCGGTCTATCTGTTCGCGGCATAGCTTAAAAACTACTTACCCGATTGACTTCAAATTTTGGTCAAAAATTAAGGGTCATATGGGGATGACCTAGTAACATTTTCGTAAAAATCCAATGTGGCACAACAGAATATTTACAAATTCAGCCTGAAAAACTACTTAATGAACTAATTTCAAATTGTGTGCCATAACTAACTGTAGTATAGAGATGAACTAGTAATACTGTAGTACTAATTCAAGATGGCGGAACAAAATGGAGGCCTAATAAAATTTTTATAATCTGACAAAATCTCCCTCTCAGGTTTTACATTTCTTCGCGTTTTGGCGTCCCTAGATGCCAAAAAATATTTTTAATCAGGTTCGTCGGTCGGTCTTTCGGTTTGTCTGTCTGTCTGTCTGTCAGTTCGAGGCATAACTTAAAAACTACTCATCGGATTAATTTCAAATTTTAGTCAAACATTAAAGATCATATGGGGATTACCTGGTAATATTTTGGTAAAAATCCAATACGACGGAACAAGATGGCCGCCTAGTGAAACGTTAAAAAAATTATTACGAATAAAACTAATTATCAAATTTATCTCAAATTTTGCACAGAAATCAAGTATTATGTGGAAATCAACTGGTGAAATTTTGGTACGAATCCAAGATGGCGGAACAAAATGGCGGCATAATAAAATATTTACACATTCAGTCTGAAAAAACGACACAATGAACTGATTTCAAATTGTGTGCAATAGTAAAACTATTGTACTAATTCGAGATGGCAGAACAAAATGGCGGCCAAATAAAATTTTTGTAATCTGAAAAAATCATCCTTTCAGGTTTCACATAATCTTCGTGTTTTGGCGTCTCTAGATGCCAAATAATATGTTTCATCAATTCCGTCGATTTGTCTGTCTGTCTCTCAGTTCTCGGTACCTACAGCTTAAAAACTGCTCATTAGATTGACTTTAAATATTAGTCAAAAATTAAGGCTCATATGGGGATGAGATAGTGAAAAGTTAAAAAATTATTACTAAAAAAACAAATTATCCAATTTACACAAAAATCAAGCAGTATGTATCAAGTAATCAACTTCTAAAATTTTTATATTAATAGCAGGTGGCGGAACAAAATGGCGGCTTGATAAAATAATTAGGAATTCAACGTGAAACAACTATAACCAATTGCAGTATAGAGATGAACTAATAAAATTGTGGTATTAATTCAAGATGGCGAAACAAAATAGAGGCTAAATAAATTTTTTGTAATTTGAAAATATCAGCCTCTCAGGTTTTAGATATCTTCGCGTTCTAACGTCTCTAGATGCTAAAAAATATTTATCAATTCGGTCGGTCAATCTGTCGGTTTGTCTGTCAGTTCGCGATATAGCGTAAAAACTACTCATCAGATTCACCTCAAATTTTACTGAAAAATTAAGGCTCATATGGAGATGATCTGGTATTATTTTGGTAAAAATCCAATATGCCGGAAAAAGATAGCCGCCTAGTGGAACGGTAAAAAATTAATTGTTCAATGTATCTCAAATGTTGTACAAAAATCAAGATTACGAAGGAAACAACTAGTAAAATTTTGGCTCGAATCGAAGATGTCAAACAAAATGGCGGCTTAATATAATATTTAGAAATCCAGACTGAAAGAGCTACTTAATGAACTGATTTCATATTGTGTGCTATAACTAATTGTGGTACAGGTATGTTTTTAGTCAAAAATTATGGCAATGACATGGTAATATTTTGGTGAAAATCCAATTTGCCGGAACAAGATGGCGGCCTAGTGAAAGGTTAAAAAATTATTACTAAAAAACTTATAATTTAATTTACCTCAAATGTTGCACCAATATAAAGTATTACATAAGAATGAACTTTTTTAACATTTTCGTATGAATATAAATAGGAAAACAAAATGGAATCCTAATAAAATATTTAATTAATCAGTCTTATTAGATTAATATAAAATTTTGTGCAAGCATTAAGTATGATATAGAGATAAACTGGTAAAGTTGTGTTTGTATGTATTTATTTAGGATAGCGGAACAAAATGGCGAACAAATAAATTGTTTAAAAAATTAACGTAAAAAAAATTTCTTAATCATAGATCGTAAATGTTGGAGAAACATTAAATATGATATAAGGATAAACTGGTACAAATTCAACATAACGTAACAAAATCACGGTGTGTGTCAATGTAAGAACTATTTATTGAATTTATTTTAAATTATGCTCAAAAATCAAGTGTGTCATAGGGAGTGATCCAATAAAATGGCGTCCAACAAAAATGTTTGAAAAGACAGTATATATGTGTCCGTAAATAACTATCTACTGAAGTAAATTGGTTCACACTATTCCTAACAAAAGGAAATATTCATAACGAGGGAAGTCCCGGATAAAGGAATTTTACCGATTTTTTTTGGTTGTTTTATAAAACAGTATACCAAATACAATAAAATATTATTTACACTGAGGATCTTAAGCTGGGGTGGAAATTTATATTTCACACCTCATCCAAGTTTTGCTTCTATGAACTGGAATAATAATTGTAGACAGAAATATCCTATCAAAATCCAGTTACGCTATGAGTAAGATATATAGGAATTTACTAAAAGGAAAAATTAAATGGTAAAAGAACCTGATTAAACAGTAAAATCAATCCTTAAGTTCTTGTGAAAGTGGTTTAAAAGATTATACTAATTCATATAAGTAAATAAGTTATTGACATTTCAAACCATATGTGAACACGATCATAGAAAAATTAAAAACCACCACTATTTTACCATGTTTATGTCTAGAAAATATACTAACTTTGGGAATAAATGAATTTTGTATGCTTTTAAGATTTAATTAGACTATAATAAAATGATAAAATAATACTTTATACATGTCTTAGTGAATAATGTGTACTGAAACAGGCATATGATTTTTAGGTATACATTTTTATATGCTACCATATATCATACGTAATTTGATATATGCTATATAATTCATAATTGCTTGCGCTAAGTACAAAAAAATATAGATGTTCGCAAATTAGTCTAATATAAGGCATACTTCTGCCGCTGACAATATACACTTGACTCTTTTCACACCGTTATTAACAATATCTATATCAAATGAATGTATTAAAATATTTAAATATATTAGGATAAATTTAAAATGATACCTAGGACATCTTTCTGAGGTTTCCGCTGTCTTGCTGGTTTAAAAATATTGTTATTAAATACGGAATTGCGTATTATCTCCTACTGAATGACGAGGTTCTCAGCTTCACAGGAGCTTCATGGCAAATATACGGATGTAGACTGCGTGTAGGTCATATGAACAGGAATGTCATATGACTCATTGGAGGACTACTTATAAAGACTTCGTTGACATCTCCATAAAGGATTAGCACAACTCAAATAGTGTTCATCCAAGCAAGGTACTTGAAATTCGGTAAGTGTTAAAATGAACGATATTCAAGGAAAAAAGAGGCCCTGTGGTGCTGGTGGGCATCACAATATGTGGATATTTTTTTAACTTCTAAGCCATTGTTTTCTATGTATGTATACCAATATTTCCAAAATCTCCAAAAACGGACATACACGGTTACTTGTAAGCAAAAACCGTAAGAGTTTAGGTACATGCCTTATAATAAAAAACTGAAAAATTCACTATTTTTGCCGATTCATTACCCAAAAATTACAAACCGTCACTTACGATCTTGACCCGCTTTTATAAGTTACTATCAAGGAGAGTCTCTGAAATACCAACATAAGAAACAAAAAGATGATGCCTTATGTATCACCCTCATTAACAAGGCTTTAATTTTTATTTTGAAAACAGGTTACGTGAATAACTAAATTAGAAGTAAAATCTCAAAAATAGACTGAACTGAATAACAAACCGTTTTGAAAGCCTAATAACTAAAATCAACCAATATTTGGATCAAAGGTGCCACGGGCAAGAGTATAGTACCACATATGACGTGTTATGACGTCACAATAACAGTCGATTTAAATTATATTCGTTTTTAAAGGTATAAAAGAAAAAGAATATCCTCAATGTGGCATAATACATAATGAATCGGAATTAGTCCACTCTGCTGACCAGTTAAGATTGTTTAATTTACATATATAGTTAGAACTAATTTATATAGCACGAAGAAATTTTAAGATTAATGAGACAACAATTTTTAAGGAAAAAATAACCTACTTATGTGCCGGTAATTATCTAAATAAATTGCTACAAATCAGAAGGACACCTTACCACACATCTTGAATACAATTTTCGGGGCTCCTAAACTCTTCCCTTTAACTACAGACCCATATCACTAATCTCAATTATGAGTAAGGATACGGAGAAGCATTTCAATGCTAACCTTTTACTTTACATTGGAATAAACAAATTTATTCACGACAGGCAATACGGATTCCGCCATCAACAGTCCACAGTAGACCTTAACTTCGTAACACATAAGTATAACAAATTCTTCAAATTCCACGTATAAGCCCAAATTATTGTCCTCCAAAGCATTTGATCAAATCTAGTATGATGTACTTCTTAACAAATTTCCTGCCTATGGTCTTCCTCCAAAACTTTGTACTTTAATTGCCAGGTTGTTTCTATTAGCAATTCTATTTGGAGTTATGCTGATGACAGTATACTCCACTCCAACATACAATTTCCCAATTTTGTTTCCAAGATTGAAAGTGGTGATAGGCGTAAAGTAATGGCTTTATCCCTAACCGAAGACCGAATTAAAATCCTAGAATGGGGAACAAAAAATCTTATCTAGTTTAAAGCCCCTAATCATGTTATCTCCCAGTACCAGTACTCTATTAAAATGAATAATCAAATACTTGACGCCAAAGATTCCTTTAGCTTAGTTGGTAACACTTTTCAAAAAGATCTTCACTGACATGCTCACATCATCTCAATTTCCAGAGCAACCGCGAAGAAATTGGGTTTCATTTTCTGAGCCTGAAAATACTTTTCTTCTGCCGACTTGCATACACTCTGCACTGCGCAAATCAGACACAGCATTGTGTAATGCTCGCATTGACGTGGAGTAGCCTCTTCTTTAATTCCTTGACTCTGTCTAAAGAAGAGCTATTCGCCTGACTGGTGATCCAAATATCACAAGGAAACATGCATCACTAGAGCATCGCCAAATTGTAAGAGATCTGTCTCTGTTTTTCAGATATTACCATGGATTCTGTTTTGATGAATTTGATCCATTATGCTTTCCTTAGTCATTCAGGCCAGGGAGACACGAGATACGGGTTACGGTCTACATTATACGTTGAAACAGAGAACAGAGTCACAAGTCGGATATAAAAACCCACCTGAATCTCTCCGAACTCATTCAGTGTTTAGATCTCGTTGAGTAAAGTTCCCTGAAGATGTCTCGTGTAATCGAAAAGAAACGTCGGATAGTAACTCCAATTTGACGTGATCTAATCCCAAGAATCATAATTTCTTAATTGACCACACCCGTGATCTTCCGATCAATGTTTTACAATTTTAAAATACAATTTAGTTTTGTATCTCTATCAAATTTACTTGTGACAATTGGTATGTATTAAAGCAAAGGCTAGTTTATAAAAACTGAATTGCTTAAAAAAATGTAAACTGCAAATGAATATATTAGTTCAAAAAACAAAAGCACTTTTTCACAATAATTGTAGACAAAATCGAAGGAATGAATAAAGTCTAAAAAGTAATTTCCATATCCAAAAACTGTAAAATAAATGAATAAAGCCCCTTTCAATAAAACAAATAGTGCAGTTTCGACCCCTCTTCCGGTAATTTCCATAGTAAAATATTCTGCAAAACTTATTATTACACATCTTATGTAATTAGTTATTATTTTATTTTATAATGTTTTTTTATTAACTTTTTATGAAATGATTGTAACGATGAACGTAATGTGTTTTTACGGTATTTTTTTACAAACAAAAGCAATTAAAAGATTTTTTTTTTGTGTTAACATATCCATTTTTTTAATTATTTATCGCAGTGAACAAAATGCTGAAATGCGACTAAATTTCAATAAGTTTGATAAAAATCCAGTGATTTATTCGCATATTTTTTTTAAGCTTTCATCGTTTAGGAGTAATGGGTTCCGTTTTCCACTCAATTCGCCTAAATTTTTTATAAGGACTCCAAAATTCAATTAACTCTTTTCTGTTTCTGGGCATTTGTACACAGTATTTTCAGAGGGTAAAACGGTAAAAGAACTAATTGCTTTTTTCTGGTTTTATTTAACAAAAGTAATAGGGGCGCTTCTATTTAAAATACTGTTTCTATTCTGAAATGTTCAAATTCTTTTAAAGCATCATCAGACACTAAGAAACAATTGGTTTATTTGTTATGAGTAGCAGACAGAGAGATGGTACCATAAAAGATTCTAATAATAAAAAAAATCTATAGAATACATTAAATCAGTGTTAGGTAAATTCTAGCTAAGTTTTAATACACCCTGTATCTAAACCTATTATTGGTAACGTTAGCGTAACTTCTGATCGTAACTCTGGTAATAAAATTTTGTTTTGTATACAGGTTGTTAAGATAAAACTCCATTTGTACGAATATGTCCAAATTTTCGTAAAAACCCTGTATATTGCAAAAAACCAAAATATCAAAAAATGGCAAAAATTGTTTTTTTGTATTTTATCAGAGATCATCTTAATCCGAGCTAAAAAATTTTTAAAAACTTTTGAGAATTTTAAGAGGTAACAAAATTTTGGGAAAATGCATGAGTTTTATTTTACGCCCTGTATGTATTATTTTAGGTACGCATATGCGGTCGTGCAATCAGTAGCGCAAACCCAATAGATCGATCAAACGAACACCGAAAACCGCATATCAATATTGCGTTTTGCAACTGAAATATCTATCTTTTCACTTTGATAAAAAAATTTCTTGATGCAATATTTACGGCCAGCAGTTTAATTTTGGTCTAAAAAGAAATTTATTTGCACATTAATAAAATGTTCTAATAAAAAAAACACATTTAGTATTTAAATTGAGTAGAAACGTCCCTATCTAAAACTCAAACGAGACCTCATTACAAACTTTTATTTCAAATAAAAAATCACGATCTCCTACAAATCTGCATGCCAACATTATCATATTTCCCCAACGTAACTTACATTAGGGAAATTCTAATAAAACAACTTAAAAGTTTTAGTTTGGCCGGGTATTAATTTTAATTGTCTAGTTATAAAATATCTTCTGAGGTTTCCGGCCATACAGACAATTAAACTTTTATTCTTGAAGAATTTTGTTTAAGGTTTCGGAGAGAGTTCTTTGGGTGTTTTTTTATCAGCGGATATCTTAAAGGGTATTTAATTTTGTCGGACTTTAACCTAGTAGCGAGCTGAACAAGAAATTAATTAAACTTTAAAATGTACTATTCTTTTCCTAAGTAATAAAGTAAGTGGTAATAAATTAAATATCCCTACAATAGTCTAGAAGCGTACATTAACTGAGCTATGGAATGGTTGAATTCGGGTAAAAGTCAATTGACCGATTTCGTTTTATAGATACTTATTATGCATAAACGTTTTCCCTTTTTTAACCGACTTAAAAAAAATAGGATTTTATCAATTCGACTCTATGTATTTTTTATGTATATACAACGATTACCCAGCGATGGTTTGACCAATTTTCAAGTAATATTTAGTGTATTGCCGGAGTGCTTTCATAGTGAGCATATTTAAAAAATCGGTAAATTTCCTCATAACTTCCCTGGTTATGAATCTTTCCCTTTATTAGGTATAGTAAAGTGTGGCCCAATTGAGTTCAGTACATAGTCATCTAGTAACACATATATACTGTGTTTTCAAACATTTTTTTGGGTGCTGTTTTGTTCCATCATATTGGATTCCTACTACTATTTAACCAGTTTCTATCTATGCCGCATTTGATTTGTGGGCATAATTTAAAATAAATTCAATAAGTAGCTTTTACGTTGACACACATCGCCACTTTGTTACATCATGCTTAATTCGTATCTGTTTATCTCTATAACATTTTTAATTTTTCTGCAAAATTTAAAGTCATTTGAATAAAATTTTATTACATTGACTTAAACAAAAAAGTATTTGGCCGCCATTTTGTTCAGCCATCTTAAATTCGTACCCCAACTTTACCAGATTATCTCTACATCACACTTAATGTTTGAACAAAAGTTGAAATTAATCTAATAAGCAGTTTTTTCAGTTTTTAAAATATTTTATTAGAGCGTCATTTTGTGTTTGCTACCATATATTCATACTAAATTTTACCAGTTTATTCCTAAGTAACTTGTTTTTGTGCAAAATTTGAGGTAAATATGATGATTAGTTTTTTTAGTAATAATTTTTGTAACGTTTCACTAGGCGGTCATCTTGTTCCGCCAAATTGGATTTTTGAATAAAATTTGAAAACAATGTGATGAGTAGATTTTAAGCTATGCCGCGAACTGACAGATAGACAGACAAACCGTAAACGAACGGAATCGATAAAATACAGTTTTTGACATTTAGGGACGCTAAAACGTAAAAATATGTAAAACCTGAGAGGGTGACTTTTTTACGATTACAAACATTTTATTTGGCCGCCATTCTGTTTCGCCATCTTAAATTAGTGCCACAATTTTACTGGTTTATTTCTATACCACAGTTGATTAGATGCACAATCAGTTAAGTAGTTTTTCAGGCTGAATTTTTAGATATTTTAATAAAACGCCATTTTGCTCCGCCACCTTGGATTCGTACCAAAATTTTACTAGCTGATTCCTACATAATACTTGATTTTTGTGCATACTTTGGGATAAATTGAATATGTAGTTTTTTAGTAATATTTTTTTTACAATCACTAGGCCGCCATTTTTTTTGCCATATTGGATTTTTATCAAAATGTTACCAGGTCATCTCCATATGACCCTTAATGTTTGACCAACATTTGAAGTCAATCGGGTAAGTACGATTTTTGGCTATGCCGCGAACAGACAGACCGATAGACAGACAGACAGACACCGACGAAACGTAAAGATCTGAAAAAAGCTCGGAGTGTGATTTCTTTACAATTACATTACTTCCCTTTTACGAAGGAAGTAAAAATGTTAAAAATCGTGTAATACTGTCATTTAAAGTCGTATAAATAAAACTAGAAATGTCAAAAATAAAAAAAATTATAAAAAAAATAAAACTTGACTAAAAAGTGAAAAATAATATTTTAATCCATCTTGAAAATTTTAGTCTGTAAAGTCGGAGCTAACCTAATAAAGACATAGTTGTCTATAATATCCATGTTATTGAACATCAAAACACTCAATACATAAATATATTTTTGTTATTAAGTAATTCATCAAGTTTGCACCAACTTCACATAGTAAAATCGTCAAGAAGGAAAAAATATTATTTTTTACTTTTTACGGCATTTTTTTGAGATCAGTTTTATTTTTTTAAATCAAAAAAATGTATTTAAATGTTAATTTTGTGTTTGTCAAATCCGAAGTAACCGTTTGTTTGTATAGTAATTCTGCTTTTGCGTAAATTGAAACGTATGACAGCACATCATGTTTCATTCACATATTTAACAATATATTTCCACAATTTTTATTTGTCTAGATCAGCCATGTCAAACTCAAAGTCACTGGAGGGCCAAAAGCATGAAGACCATCGACTAGGTGGCCCGCAAAACCTTATCTTAAAAAAGACAAACTACTGAAAATCTTGAAAAAAAGTACTGTTATAGGACAAGTCTGTTTATTAAATTTACAATAAAAAGGACATTACAAAAAACTACAAACATCAAATTCTTTTGCCAGATATTTGACAATCTTTTGTCTTTAATTAAGTTGTCTATTTGTGGCGCGAATTTATCGGCGGAAATAACTTTTAAAACTGCGTCCAAATGTGCGTCCGTCAATCACGATCTTGCGGGAGATTTGTTTTCTTTCATCAAAGAAAATAGTTGTTCACACTCATAGGTACTTCCAAACATTGACAGGATTTTACAGGCAAATTTTCCCATTTCATGGTATTGAACAGGCAAGTACTTATAAAATTCGAATATACCAACACTATCAAATTTTTGTTTTAAATGGGTCTGACACTGAATCTCAATTACTTCCATTTGCAAGTGAGGGGGAACTTTATCAATATCGATATCGAAAAATTGTTTTCTTGGGTCTTAAAATCCTGAAAACGCTTCTCAAATTCTGCCAGAAGGCTTCTCATTTTCTTTGAATATATTTTGTATGATATTGGGACACTTGTGCTTTCCGGATATGCTTTACAAGTCAGAAAATGTGACAGATTATCCTCTGCTAACTGTTTTTCCCACAACATCATCTTACACTTGAAAGCTTTCACATGATCATGCATATCTGTAATAACTTGAAGTGGTCCTTGCAAATTCGTATTTTAGTCCGACAAGTATTTTGTGATATCTGCCATAAATGAAAGATCTTGTAAAAAATCGCATAATAAGCTCACATCTTCTCCTTTTGTTTCCATGAAAACGCGTATTTCTTCTTTGTGTTTCCAAAACCAGTCGAGTACCATAGAACACGAAAAACATCGCACCTCTGCATAATATGGTAAACCAGTGTACTCGCTTTCTAAATCACGTAAAAATGCAGAAAACTGTCGCTGATTAAGGCCTCGTGACCTTATGAAGTTTATAATTTTTTTCACTGACTTTAAAACACTTTCCAACTTGATTACTTTTGAGCATAAAACTTCTTGGTGGATTATACATTGAATATGATGAAAATCTGGTTTGTCACTGCCCGTTTCTCTGATCTTTGTCTGTAATATTTTAACGAACTTAACGGCATTTTAATACGCTGCCGCGCTGGTGCCTTTACCATCATGCAATGATTTAAAGGTAAGGCACAAAATTGTTAAATAAAGATAGTTTCTCCGGTTACGGGAATCCGACGAATGATGCCTAACGTTGTAACCGATAGCTACTTGGCCATATATCAAAAGAAAGACGGAGTGCTTTTAAAATATATTTATTTAATTTAGGTGTTTTAAAATTAAACGAATGAAGTTGATCGAAATTTGATAACTCTGACTTTTAAATCTATAACTGAAAATTATAAAATAAAAAATAGCCCCCATATCCCCAGATTTGTCAGAATTGATATTTCCAAATTACTTCTTTGCGGGCTTCATAAGTATTTTTAACAGCATTATATTAGAATATATTTTACATTTTCCAAATTTTAATAAGGAAGACTACTACAATTCTAAAACTAAAAAATCAAAAACAAAAACCACAAATCTCTTGATAATCTCCTCTAAACAGGATACCTTTACATCACGTCCAGATTCCCGACCGACATCCAACCAATACATGATATGAACAAAACTCGTCCAATTTTGTCGTGTCGTCTTTTAGTAGTAGAGCTAATAAAAACTGTACAGCACAGCGTTGCCATCTTATTTAAGTGTAATTTGCCCATTTATCTTCGATATACGTTAAGGAGAATTAGATATTTACGTCTTTTTGAGCGTAGTAGTAAAATTAGTTTTCAGTAAAATAACAATAGAAATATGGAAAATTCAGCTCACGTATGTGATAAACCGAAACTCTTTCTGCCAGCTGCGAGGTAGCTCTTTAAATTATTTATTTATTTATTTATGTCCAAATTATAATGTAAATTTTGATTTTAAGAAAAATCAGTAAATTTCTTTTACCCAGAAATGTCCTCGTTATGAATTTTTCCTTTTATTACGAGTAGTGAAGCGTGAACCAATTTAATTCCGCACATAGTTTTTTAGTATCACAATACTGCCTTTTCAAGTATTTTTATTGGATCCCAAGTTGTTCACCATATTGAATTCGTACCAATATTTTACTAGTTTCTACCCTACCTATGCCACACTTTATTTCTGGCAATAATTTATAAGTAGTTTTCACACCCATTTTTTAAAACCTTTGTCCGTCATGTTGAATTCGTCCCAGTTTATCCCTATATCACATTTGATTTTCCTGCAGTATTTGAAGTCAATTGAATAATATTTTTTAAGATTGGTTTGGGCGCCATTTTGTTTTGCCAGCTTGAATTCGTACCACAGTTTTACCATTTTATCTCTTTATCACACTTAATGCTTGCACAACATTTGAAATTAATACGATTAGTAGTTTTTAAGTTTGATTTTTTAAATATTTTATTAGGCCGCCATTTTGTTATATTAAATTGGTACTAAAATGTTATTAATTCTTTCTTATGTAACATTTAATTTTTCTGAAAAATTTGAAGCTAATTGGATAACTAGTTTTTTATTAATAATTCTTTTAACATTTCACTGCCATTGTGTTCCGTCGTATTAGATTTTTACCAAAATATTACCCGGTTATCCCCATATGATTTTAATGTTTTACCAAAACTATAAGGCGATCGTATAACTAATTTTTTAGCTATGCCGGAACTGATAGACAGACAGCCAGACCGGCAGACAGATAAGAATAAGAATAAGAATAAGAATAATTTATTGTTCAACGATAAACATTTACAGAACAATCATAGCATTATGTTCATAGAACATGTAATACTACACTACCCTAAAATAAAATAAAATAATCTAGTTTTAAAGCTAAATTAATCAAATCTGTCTCCAAATAGTTGAGCCAATTTTCTTTTAAATTTGAATTTAGGAGTACAAATATATCTAATTGTCAAAATTATTATTATATGCAACATATTTAATACATATTGTGAACAATATGTATTAAATATGTTGCACATGTTATAAATTGGTGACTGCATTAAAACGTTAGTTCTAGGTTTATCACAATAAAACAAACATTTCGGTTTAATATTTGCGGACCTAGGGACTCGTAATCTGATCAAATTAAGAATATCCGAATTATCAATTTTGTTATTTGACATATTATATAGGTGCATAATGAATGCAATATATCTGCGATTTTTTAAGTTTGTTACACTATAATAATTCAATAAGAATTCTCTTTGATACCACAAATATTGACCTGTTTCTCTAAAATACTTGCATTTAAGGTACCTACTTTGAATACTCTCCAATTTATATTCATATTTCACATATAAAGGATTCCAAATTACGGAAGCATACTCAAGTTTGCTCCTTACTAACGCAAAATACAATATATCTAATGGCCGACACGATTCAAACATCTTTGTGTTTCTGCATATAAATCCTACCACTTTAGCGGCGCTGCTAACTATATTATCTATATGCGTAGAAAAAGACAATTTCTCGTCAAACCATACCCCCAAATCTTTAACTTCGGTAACACGGCCAACACTATCTGAGTCGATTTTATATTCATAAAGTAATGGTAACCGAACTTTAAAGTAGGACACTACTTTACATTTTGAAACATTAAAGTTTAGATCATTCAATTTACACCAATAAGACACTGCGTTAAGGTCCTTTTGTAGCAAGGAGAAGTCAGAAAATGATGATACAATTCGGAACAGCTAAGGTCGTTAGCATATAGAAGTACCTCCGAATTCTTAACACATTCTACCACATCATTAAAATAAATTGAAAATAGTAGCGGCCCCAAGTTGCTTCCCTGTGGAACACCTGAATTATTACCAAATACATGAGAATTAAAATTATTAACATTTACGTACATTTCACGATCCTAGAAACGATGTAGAAAATAAATTAATTAGGTTATCCGACAAACCATACAATCTAAGCTTTATAATTAGCTTGGAATGACTTAAACGACAAATGCCTTGCTTAGATCAGTGTAAACAGCATCAACCTGTTGTTTATTATCCATAGAATTGGTTAAATATTGACTCATATAAGTTAGGTTAGAGATTGTAGAGCGTAACGGAAAAAATCCGTGCTGTTGGCTAGACAGAACTAATTTTACATGATTAAATAAATTATTGTATATCAATGATTCAAATAGTTTGGCCGGAAGACTTAAGATGGAAATCGCTCTATAGTTTTCGATATTACTTTTATTGCCTGACTTGAAAATTGGACAAATTTTAGATTTTTTCCATATAGTTGGAAAGGTACCTGTATTTGAACTCAAATTAAAAATTGTTTTCAGTGAGGTTATGAGTTCCCCAATACATGCTCTAAAAATATACCCTGGGATTCCATCAGGGCCCATTGAGTTGGATTTAATTTTTTTAGCAGTATTTATTATTTCGTTGTCGTCAAATGAGTTAAGTGAGAGCAAACTATTGATAACATTTTTTCCTTGATAAAAATCCTCAAACAATGTCAAAAAGCTATCAGAACTCGTAAATGTGGATAGAAAAAACTCTGCAAAGCCATCCGCGATTTCTTTGCCACCCCTTAGCCATCGATCGTTTAAGTTCATTAAGCCAGGAATAGTGGAGTTGCCTTTTTTATAATTAACATATTTCCAAAAACTTTTAGGATTTATTTCAATGTCATTTTCACATTCCTTTAAATAAATAGAGTATGCAGATTTTATTTTTATGGCTACACTATCCCTTATACATTCACATTTTTGTTTATATTTTAACTTATGATAATTTTTATACAATTTAAGATAATGGTATTTACGTTTCAGATCTGAGATAATTTCTCTGTTATACCACTTTGGGTACCTATTTGAATATTTAATTTTTGGAACAGCTTGATCCATTAATGACTTTATTAAATCATAAAATTTATCCACATAAACATTCACATCATATTCAAACCGCCTAAAGAATGTCCCAATCAGTATCACGTATTAATGTAAATAAGAGTAAAAAATTCGACTTCTTAAAATTATATTGTTGAGCATTCTTAAGCGCACAATCACCAATTTCACGTTTACAACTAATTTTAATAAGTAAAGTTGGGTGATGTGTATCCTGGCTTACTAGTAAAGAATTACACTTTTCAACTTTACAGAGGTTGGAATTGTAAAGTGCTAGGTCCAACAATACACCATTTTTGTTTTTGATCATATTTTGTTGAGTCAAATTAAGAAATGACATAAAATTTTGCATTTGATTAACTAATCTAATATTAGAATTTCATTGACAAAATTGGGAACATTAAAATCGCCTATTATTAAATAGTTATTGTATATTGTATAGTTATGAAGTTCCTCATAAATACCCATCTCACAGGATGGTGGTATATATACAGCTATCACTAAAATGCTCTTATTTTCACAAAATATTTTAACACATTTGACTTCAAAATTTCCATTGGAGTAATTTTCATTCAAATCTAAAGAAAAGATATTTTTACGAACGGCAATTAAAACTCCACCACAAGATTTTTTTCCAGAACTAATTAAGTTTCTATCACATCTATACACAATAAAACTTCCATCAAACAACTCACTACTCAAATAATCAGAGTCTAACCATGTTTCGGATAAAACAATTATGTCACAATCAGTTGTATGTTTTATGTTTGATTGCCTACCTTCGGCTCCAAGTTTCCCTGACGAGTCGGAAGTTTGGCTAAAAAATTTTTACCCGTCACAAATTTTCGCACATATACGCCTTCCGGCCAAAACTCCGGTGTTAGGAGAGATTTATGTATTTAATAATCCACCTCAACTTTAAAAGAAGTATACCAATCGCCTCTGGAATTAAGTTTTTCCACCTTAAAAGACCTAACAGTAACACTTAAAGAAAGACGGAAAACATGAATATTTATTTTTCAGGCATTGGAATTATAGCGGCCTGAAGGGCAGTTCCAAGCTGCTCACTTGAAATCTGCTTCAGATACATATTCAACGAATTCTCAGTAACACTTAAAGAAAGACGGAAAACATGAATATTTATTTTTCCGGCATTGGAATTATAACGGCCTGAAGGGCAGTTCCAAGCTGCTTACTTGAAATCTGTTTAGATCCCTTAACCACATTTAGTTTCGGTTGACGCCCGTCTTGACCTCCGATTTGGTTGACCCGACCACTGCGTGACGACGTCGAAGCCAAACTGTTCACAGTGTTGACTGGCGGAACGATATTGTTTGCGGTTGTTTCGATGTCAGTGGTATGATTCTCTTTATTCGGATTAGCGTTTTTTCCATCTGAAATTTCGGTTCTTGTGCTACGCAAACGGCGACGATTTTGCTGAATATTACTAGTGTCTTCACAATTTTGTGACTGATTTTTATCAGATAATTGCTTAATTAGTGCTGCTTGTTGTTCAATAACCGTATTCTGCTCTGCAATGACTTGTTTCACCTGGTCGAGCTGATCATGGATTTCAGAAAGGATATCGACAAACTGGGCTTTTAAAATTTCCTTCGTACTTTCACTTTTTAAGAAGGTTTCAAAATTTTGCGATTGCTCACACGCTTCCGCACTCCAATGCCCACGAACCATTATAAATTCACAATCAAAATTGCGGCAAGAAAATCGAATATTTTAAGGATTACAATACACACACTCACAAATGATATTTACAATACGAGCACGGGAAGACTACTGATAGATAGATCGAATAGAGAAAACATTTTTGGCATCTAGATATGAAAAACCTGGGAGGGTGATTTTTTCAAGATACAAAAAAATTATCTGGCCAATATGTTAAATTCGTACCACATTTTTACCGGTTTATTTCTATACCACAATTAATTCATGCATCAAATTTGAAATAAATCTATTAAGAAGTTTTTTCAGACTCAGTTTTCACATAGTTTATTAAGCCGAAATTTTCTTTCTCCCTCTTGGTTTTGTACCCAGATTTTAGCAGTTGATACCTACGTAATATTTTATTGTTGTAAATTGGATAACTAATTTTTTAGTAATATTTTTTTTTAACAATTCACTAGGCCTCCGTTTTGTTTCGCCATATTGGATTTTTATCAAAATCTTACCAGGTCATACCCATGTGACCCTTAATTTTTGACTAAAATTTGTAGACAATTGCGTAAGCAGTTTTTAGCTATGCCACGAACAGACAGACAGACAGACAGACCGACAAAATCGAGAAAACATGTTTTTCGGTATCTAGGGACCTTGAAACACATGAAAAAATATCAATGGGTGATTTTTTTTCTTTTCGTGAAGGAAGTAAAACATGATCAAATGGAAGCTGCTGACGAAACCGGAGACATAAATCGCTTTGCGTTTTCAAAAATGTAAATAGTTCTCACGACTGTATTGATATTATATAAAACAGCTCTGACATTACAACGGAAACAAACTTACCGTGTCGCGTTTTCTATGGTCCCTGAGGCTTAGCCTCTGTTTCCAATCTCGTCGCGGTGTAGATTCGCTACTCAGGGGGCTCAGCATTGGCGTGGACTGCATGTTCTGAAAAATAATTAGTAATATTAGGAATTTGTTTAATATGCATAAGCAAAGCAGGCTACAGTTACAGATAACGACATCTGGCTATTTCTAACCACACTTTTTGCTTCACATCAGCAAAAAGGACAGACGTAGATTACTTGACAAAATGCAGTAAAACGAATAAACAAATTTGGACAAAATTATCTGTAAAAAAAACCAAACATGGATATTTCAAATATCTACAGACAAAATACTGACTTCGTTAACAATCTAATTTTTCAGTTCATAAATATCAAACTTATATCATGTCCAAGGAAAATACCTTGTTGATTTTAATAACTATTAGTACCTTTTCTAGCTGATGATGGTCTTAGATCAATTTATTAAGGAACTAACTTGGAACATATTTTTTTGTAATCTACAAGAATTATATCCCTAAATAATAGTAATACTGTTTAACAAGGGATGAAAAACAAAACCTTTGATAAGTGGTTTCCGCTAAATTTCATAATTTTTTGATATTCTATTTATCCTAAAAACCTCTTATAAATTTGCAACTTTAAACTACTTTTTCTGATTAAGAGCTAGAGAGGGCCAAATTTTAATAAATTATTACTATTTAAGCCTAAAATACAATAATATATTTAAGTTTTAAGAAATAGCAGTTAATTAAATAAATTATTTATTTCATGCATATCTAATATTACAAAAGTTGGTTAGAATTACCGTAGGAAAATAAATTATAATTCACGAAAAAAGTATTCTACTAAAAGATAATTTTAAATCCAGATAGGTGGCTATCTGTAAAATGTTTACTATAAAGGGCTTTACAATACAGACTTATAATATGCGCAGTCGAAACCATATACAGTGTGATAATATGAGAAAGGTCGATTACAATTAATTTTATTGTTGCGGTTATAACAAACCAAATGCTGCTAAAACCTTAAAAACTATTTGGTAACTAATGATACAAAATGCTACCAAAATCCTTAAAGAAAATCTTATATATTGTCATTCTTAAACTAGTAACTAATATTAAATAAAGTTATTAACGAGAAATTGTTAAATTATATTTTATGAAAAACTAAACTATTTGTTGAAAGAATCGTTGTCTATTAGCTGCATGTAAAATATACTAGATACTGATCTACATCTTCAATAGTAGCCGTTAATAGGATTTTGTTATTATTAAATTCAATAAACATATAATATTTGACGCTATTTCAAATCTAGAAAAAATCGTAATCTTATTAGATTTAGCTATTCCCTGAACATATCTAGCTCTATTTCATTTTGGGGTTCTCATTGCAACACAATTAAGTATCTCTAAGATATTGCAAATCTAATCGCGGAAATTCTGGGATGAGAATTTTATTCAGATGCATCAACAGATCATTTCGACGCAGTAGACCTCCAATTTCGACGCGGACCTGAAGAGTACTTATAAGCCTTTGAACTTTTTAAAAGTTGTTCTGCCAATCATTCTTCCATTTCAACCATTTCTATACATCCATTTATGATACCCCTTAAGCTCAGCAGAGGTTACCTATTTGAGGAAGATGATACATGTAAAATTAGTAAAAATAAAACCATAGTATCTTATATTTGTTTACTACTTATTAGTATTAATTATTGCACTTACAATTTTGGCAATTACTTATACTTAAGTTGCAAGAAATTTAAATAGAAGGAGGAATGAATAAAACAAATAAAACATGACAGTTTTATTTTTTTTCTATGCCACGTAGGTATCAAGAAGTACGTATTTTTGGTCCCCAAAGTGCAGGGTTTCTGTTTACATTTTATTTTAAGGTTTTATCTAATTCACCACGATTTAAAAAATACACAAATGACAATTGGGAAGTAAAAATGAGAATTAACTGTTATTTTAAATGAAACCCCCTGCATAATACTGTTATTAAATGGATCTCTTCTTGCTGGCTATAAATATTGCAGGTTTCATATCTTTCTCTTTAAAACCAACAAATAAAATTGACAAAAATCCCTTACAACGTGTTAGAAAGCGATGGAACATTATGACTTTAAATAATAAATGTTGCGTCGATAGAAATACATTGCTTCCTATAACAGGGTTTTTGACAATTTTCACGGTTGCTTTTAAAGATAAAGACCAGAATAAATTTATGAATCCAGGTATAATGGTAATGGTAATTATAATGGTAAATAACGAGAGAATAACAAAATGTTATGCAGGTTTTATATTTAAATTAAGATGTGTATTTTTTATTTTCCAATTGTAATTTGTTTATTTTTATTATCACATCCTGGCGGTTCAGATGGAACCATTAAATGTATTAATTTTTTTTTGATCTCTTAAAATGAAACTTGTAGACCACGTTCAAAATCTAAACAGAAACCATGTACATATTTTCGGTATGGTATACGGTAAACTGGTGCAATAAATCATTCAGAAAGTTATATAAACTGCTGGCCATTTGCTTTGCACACCTCAAAATTCTTACCCAAATTTATTTTTCAAAAACTAAAAAAGTTTCAGGGAGGCGGTTTTCGATGTTTCAAGGCTCTATCTATCTAGAATTGGTCAATCATAATATATAGGTTCAACATAATATATAGGTTGTTATATAAAACCGTGCAAATTTTACAAAAGTTCGTAAGTTCCGAGTTTCTGCAATTTTTAGTTTTGTTTAATTTTGGGCATGTTATGGTATTCTACAAACCATTATCTAAAACCAATTTGGAGGGTTTTTAATTCATTCATTTCTTTTTATTATAGAGGGTAAATTTAATAATTTCTGAACTTCCAAAAGAAAATTATTTTGAACTATTCTCTTATTATTTAAAATTAACAATTTTTACATAACTTTATCTTAGTTAATACTACTTTAATCAAAAAACTAAAGCTGTATTATACTGGGTGTTACACAATTTTTTAATCAGTAACATAACAAAGTTTTTACATTTTTTAAAAAAATCATTATCAATATAAGTTAAGCTAATTTTCAGAAACCAAAGAAAGAACTGGCATTGACGCTGATAAAATTTTTATAAACTATGGTCATATTTTTGACAAATATTGAAGGATATGCACTTTGTTTTATTAAAAGTTAAATTAATATGATTTATTTTGCACCACTAGGAGATTTTATGCAATGAATTATTTAAAATATTATCCAGTCGCACTTGTGAAAGAGCAGAAACCAAAATAAATGCATCATCAGCAAATAATGTTGTTTTAGCTGGTAAGATGGAAGGCAAATCGTTAAAATAGACCCTTGACGAACACCCTTATAGTATCGCGGTCGGTATGTATTCCTAGGCCACACTTATTGTACTGTTATTAAAAAACAAATTATCCAACAAATGTAGCGTTCGGCCGAATAACGGTCTATGTTACAATTTTTCTCAAATTGAGATAAGAAGTAAATAAGGGTCTCAGTAGGCTGTGAAATATTATGAATGTAGAGGCCGCTTCTAGATCAGTTTTGACAAGCAATAACAGGTTGTTTTCAATTGGAATGACGGTCTATGTTACAAAGTGGTTTATCTCTTAAGATGAAAATCGTTAGTTCAAAATTTTGGCGCGCAGAAAATGTTAGAAATGCAAAAACAAGAGGAAGTACGATTTTCTCCAAGTTATATTGTGAGATTAAATTAAAAAAAAAAAAGAAAAACTAGACGGATAAGCACAGCAAGATGGAAGGATGTATCGCGAAAACGACTGAGAGATGCTGGTCTTGAGTATATAGCGAGGAAATCAAATAAAATAGTTCCTGCCAAGAGTCCTCCCAGCAGCGTAAGTACTAGTCAGAATATTACTTATTTTTCACAATATTTTATTTGGGTTGGTTTGTATGTACAGAGTGTTGCATTATAAATGAAACCTCCCTTTAACTTTTTTGTCTGGTACATTAGAAACAAATGTTTTATGCAAAAGTTGTAGAGTGCGGTAAGTAGTTTTTACGCAAGTAATTATAATGTACCTATACAGGGTGATGCTGAGAAAAAGATTGTGTTTCTTCTTATGTAATCCCCGTATTTTTTAAGCTTAATTGACATACCTCGTTTTCCTGATTACGAACATATGAAAATAATTAAAACACTTATTTAAAATATTAACATAGGAAAAACAATTTTTTATTAAACAAAAAAAAACGTTTTTTTACGTTAATATTTCAAATAAGTTATATATATTCGTAATACGGAAGACTAGGTCTATCAACTAAGTTTACAAAATACGGAGCGTTCCATAACAAAAAAACACAATCTCCTTCGCAGTGCTTTTCTGCATCACCGTGTATCATTATTACTTGCATAAAAACTACTTATAGTAACCTACAACTTTTATATAAAGCAATTTTCTCTATAAAAGCAGATAAAACATTAAAGGGAGAGTTCAATTTATAATGGACCGGGTGTTCCATATTCCAAGATGGCTCGAGGCGATATTCCAGGTGTATGGGGGTTAGTCATTTTAATCTTCTACATGACTCTTTTAGATGTGCTTAAAGGCAACATATTTTAAGGTTATTTTGGAATATACCAGGTACGTTCAAAAAGTGCTACTATCTTTTGTGTTTGAACGACTTATCCTAACTTCAACTGTTTCTGAATTAGGTACTGATTTTCATAGTTGCCATTTTTCACATTTCGATGGGTGTAAAACGTAAAGGGTTTAATTCAGACTAAAATGGTTCTCACAATCTTATTGTTTTTACTTATCTACCAAATAGCGTTAATATGATTTTGGTACAACGCAAAATATTTTTTTTTATTTCACCTAATCACGTGTCGAAATTTTAAACTTCCGGCAATGTAGAACATCGCACGGATATTAATTTTTTTTTAGCAGTATAGTGTCCTAATATTCTTTAAGTGGTCTGTGGTTTTAGTGGGTTGGGTCTTTGTTTCGTAGAAGTTTATTGTTTCGTGTGCTTTACCATATTGTTGCATTTCTGGGGTAAATTTCTGAAATTCCTGACTAGATTTTCTTTCTAGTTGGAATAACCTTTTCGGTAAAAATTAAAACTAAGATGATAATAATAATAGGAAAGCAATATTCTGAGTTTGCAAATTACTCAAAAACACTCTTAAAATTACTTACATACAAAGTTCCTTTCTTTATTGTTTCTTTTTTTTTTGTGAAAAATCGAGAGAAAATGTGAATTTTAATTTTTTTTTATAAAGTGTCATTTTGTTTAACGTCTCCGCGACTTCAAACTTATTATATATAGGATATAATGAGAATAAATTTAAATGAGCTACAATACAAAAAAAATGTATCCCTCTAAAAAAAATTAAATGGACGGGTCCGAACGTTTTTCAGTTTATTATTCGATAATAAAAAAAACGAAGTAGTAAGTTCTCGGCGGACCACCCTGTGTATGTATGATGTATCTTTTTGTAAGGTTTGTTCACTGTTTAATATAATATTGGTAACTGTTGACGCTTTGATAATTTGAAAGTTTATATGCTTAATTATTTTTGGGAAAGCATATGTACGAAGGCTTGCAAACAAACATGCTGACAGCTTAACCTTGATGCCAGAAAAGACCTGTTCAAAACATTTTATTCTCTTCCATATGATCAGCAATCCATGTTTTTAGCCAAATGTATTAAAATTAATGAACCAAAACGACGAAGAGCAGGAAAAACCGACGCCACTTCATTAAAGCTATGTACTTTCACATATATTATTAATAACAAAAAAGTATGCAAAAAAACACTATTAGATAATTTTTGAAATCACCCACAGAAGAATTCAAACTTTACAAGATAAGCTGAAAAACCGTATTCGGGTTCCCCTGGATAAAAGAGGGAGACATCATAATCGCCGCATACCATCTTAAATACGAGCACGAACTTAATTATTGAGCACATCAACAAATTTCCAAGGCAAGAGTCGCATTATGCTCGAGGTAAGATACAGAAAGAATGCTTGAGCCCTGATCTTAATTTATCAAAAATACCGATGTTTCCAATCTCAAAATCCAAATATTAAACTAAGCAAAACGTTGTATGAAGAAGTTTTTAAACCTATGAATTTGCGTTTTTGGACCCCACGATCAGATTCGTGTAAGATATGTGACAGTCTGTATGTGCAACTGTGTGCTGCAAACTCAGAAGAAGAAAGAAAGACAATCCAAAAGCAGACTGAGTTGCATCAGAGTAAAGCCTCTTTAGGATATAGCGAAATGAGACTGGATTTCGTTAAGTCAAAAGCAAATCGCACATCTACTGTCGTTTTGTGTGTAGATATGCAGGAAGTTCTCTTTTCCCAACTTTATCTCACTCAGACATTTTTTACCAAAGGCAGCATAGTTTTTATAACTTCACAATACACAATACGGGAAGTAACATAGCCACAATGAATTTATGGTGTGAGTGCATCGCTAGAAGAGGTTCTACAGAAATAGCTTCTTGCCTAATAAAATACGTAATAAATAATTACAACAAATTGGAACAGGGCGAGGAATGCAAATTAATTGTGTGGTCTGATCGATGCGCAGGGCAAAACAATAATTGGAAAATATTGAACACATACTGCTATCTCGCAAAATGTGGTTATTTTAGTGAGGTTAATCAAAAGTTTCTTTCATCCGGTCACAGCTTTTTGCCCTGTGATCGGGACTTCGCCCTCATTGAGAAGCAAAAAAATGCAAAAGTCTACGTACCATGCCAATAGAAGTATGTTATTGCTGAAGCCTAATTAAACGAACCGTTTCAAATTGTAGAAATTGACCAAAGAGATGTTAAAGACTTAACCGGTATTGAAAGTCGCCTCCCGAAAAACAGGAACTCCGCGAATTTACAAGTAACAAAATATTTATGGCTGAAATAAGATCTTGAGAATCCTTGTACTATTTCAAGTCGAACTAGCCACAATGTCATAAGTCCTTGGGAATCTTTCAAAATTTTTAAAGACAATTGGGAGCCCCAAACTATGCCAGAAGACTTGCCAATTCTTACTAACGAACTTCTGCCTATTACAAAATATAAAAAACAAGACTTATTGAAAATGATTCCCTATATGGATAGTCAATATGCGGAATTTTATAGGGCTTTACCTGAGCAATAATTTTTTGAGTTATTTTCAATAATATTGTTAGAGTATGCTTTTGTTTATGTTGTTTTTTTTTTGTTAATTTTTGTAATAAGATTTAATTCTAAAGCAGTAATCATTGCTTCAATAAATATTTTGTATTTTTTTCAATAAACACTTTTTTATAGTAAAAATGTTATAATATACAGGGTTATTCACGCAACCCGTTCATTAAAAGTTTTTGATGATGCCATTTGGATAAAAATTTCAAATTTTGGGATTAAGGTAAGGTCAAGGGGTACGTCTTTTTTGAAATATTTTCAACTTCATGTCGCTTCCGGTTTAACCAGAAGTTGGTATCAACTTGCTTATTTTAAATGGAACACCCTGTATTTTATGATATTTTTGGATTCTACAGAGAATTTTAATGCTATTTTATGTAGCATGTCCTATACCTAGGTTCAAGCGTTCTTAAGATACTTGACCTTGAACTAAAAATGAGCCTTCGGGGTGCCAAACTTTAAAATCTCATATTTTTGTAAGTTTTGAAGATAAAATCTTAATATTTTGCAGACGATCGGTAAATAATCTTAGGTTTCTATTTTTTTTATTGAATTTGTCTGTTTTTATACAGGGTGTCCTAAATTCTGCGGCAAACATTCACATTTTCAAAGCCGCTAAAGTCCGTTTTTTTTAAATGGGACACCCTATAACTTTATGCACTATCAAATGTAGAATTTAATTTTCTATCGAACTGTATTAAGGTTCCCTATACCTATTCGTAACCATTTTCGAAATAATCAGGTTTTTATTAAACTATCATATGTATTTGCTAAATGCTTACACCTTCCCGTAGTAAGCCATGGAAAAACAATTGTTGTGCTTTTCTATTCAACATGACAGCTGATTTAAAACTTTTAAATTAAAATAAAATAACACTCAAAAGCTGATATTCTCAATTTATTTTATATTCGCGGAGAATGTTACAAAATATTGGAGAGAACGAGCCATGTTTTTAATGAAAAACATCCTCATTTATCGCCAATGAACAAGAGAAAATTGAAGAGGATTGAAACGAAATTTTTTCATTTCGGAAAAGTTAAAGTTATAAAAAATGTAATAAATTGTTTACATTATTTTTAACCATATCTACTAAGTTCGAGACTGTTCTAAACTTGTTTTAGTGTACTTAAAAATTATAGCAATCTAACAATCAACAACAAATAAATAAAATAATAAAATTGAATTATAACAAATGTTCTATAGGCTGTCCGTTCATTTGAAGACACATTTCAATTCTTCTTTGTACAGTTTCTGTGGCCCGTTGAATTTGTCCGTTTTCTAATTCGGCAAAAGCTGTTCGTATCCTGTCCAGTAAATCTTGTAGGTTATTTACTGGGGAAGCATAGACTTTACCTTTGATAAATTCCCATAAATAAAAGTCTAGGGGTGTTAAATCAGGTGATCGCGGGGGCCATCTCCAAGAGCCATTGGGACCAATCCACCGATCTTCAAAAATTCGAGATATTTGGAGATAAACTGCAGCGGAATTATGTGCTGATGCCCCATCTAATTGATACCAATAAGTAGCTCACCAATAGGAATTTCTTCTATAAATTTGGAAACCGTCCCTCGTAGAATTTCCAAATACTTATCACTGTTTAAATTGTCTTCATAAATACAGTACCGCACCTGATCATTTAATACTATACCGAAAACATTGAAGCAAAACTTCTCTTGAGAACGCGTTTCGCGTAAAGCGTGCGGATTTTCTGCTGCCCAGAAATGTTAGTTTCTTCCATTTGTTCTTCCTTCTGACTAGAAAATTTCGCTTCATCGGTCCAAAATATTTTTGAAAGGAATTGAGGGTCCTCTTGAATTTTCAAAAACATGAATTCGTAAAATTCTACTCGTCGGACGTCATTAACAAGTCTCAAGGCTTGCACGTTTTGGAAGGAATAAGGGTGCATATGATGTTCGCTCAAGATTCTTTGGACAGATGAAGAAGAAATTCCCAAATCGTTTTCTGCAGACGGTATTGAACTTTGCGGGTTTGCGTGGAAATAAGCTAATGTGTTTATTACGTTATCCTCGGCATTTGTCACTGGTTTCGGAACATTTTTTGTAACTTTAACCTGGCGAAAACGCAAAAAGTTCGTTTCAATCCTTTTGAATTTTGACTTGTTCATTGGCGGCAAATCAGGGTGGCGTTCATTAAACACACGACACGTTCTCTACAAAATTTTATAACATTCTCCATGAATATAAAATAGCAGCGTTTGAGTATTCTTCCATTTCGATTTAGAAGATTTAGTTTATCACTGACAGCATACTAATCATCTGGATATTGGATCTCAATTGTTTTTCCATGGCTCACCATTGGAACATGTAAACGTTTAAGCAAATGCATAATATTGGGGACACCCTGATATTTTTATAAAACCCATTATTATTCTGCAAAATATGGTATATCTTCAAAAATTACAAAAATATGAGATTTTAAAATTTGGTACAGCTTATTTTTGTTCAAGGTAGAAACGCTTGAAAGGTATAGGACATGCTACATAAAATTGCATTAAAAGTGCAAAAATGTTAAATACAGGGTGTTCCATTTAAAAAAAAATACAACTTCCGGTTTTAGTTGCGGCTTTCCCAAAATTTGAAATTTTTATCTAAATGGCATCATCAAAAACTTTTAATGAACTGGAATTATATGTAACTTATTCCTTGCATAAAGAATAATAAAAATAGACAAATTCAATAAAAAAATAGAAACCTATAAAATTATAAAATTGTTATTACCGTTTTACGCTTGAAAAAATGCAGGTATGATTACTGCAAAATATGAAGATGGGATTTATATCTTCAAAACTTACAAAAATTTGAGATATTAAAATAGTTGGTACCCTTCATATAAGGCAAATTCTTTTTCGGTAAACAATTAAAAAAGTCTGTTATTAATTTTATTCTCTATCTACCAACCACAAGCAATGAAACTACTAGGTATAGGACATATGCTACATAAAATAGTATTAAAAATTCTCCGTTATTAAATCCAAAAATTTCCAATAAAATACAGGTATATATATATATATATATATATATATATATATATATATATATAGTAAAAAAGACATTAAAAACAAGCTACTTACCCTTCATATAACGCAAATTACTATTCTATAAACTTGTAGTATTTAAACAATTAAAAAACTCGCGTCTGTTATTAATTTTATTCTCTGCAATTGCACATTGAACACTACATAGCACATCACTTAGTATATATATATATATATATATATATATATATATATATATATATATAAAAAGACATTCGCTTACCCCATATAACGCAAATTATAAAATTATAAAATTGTTACTTAGACCGTTATTCGGCCGAACGCTTGAAATAATGCACATCACAGTATATATATATATATATATATATATATATATATATATATATATATATATATATATATATATATATATATACCAAGTGATGTGATTACTATGGAAATATGCAAATATAGTAAGTAAGATATGAATGGGATTTAAAATCGTTTAAAATAAAATGCGTTATACATGTCCACTGTTTTTAATATATAATATATATATATATATATATATATATATATATATAATATAAATAAGTTGGATATCTTGACGCAAGATCCAGCTCTAAAATATCTGAACGAGAGGTGTAACATCACCCAGTGGAATATCTCACTTGTAGTTAAAAAAGACATTAAAAACAAGCTACTTACCCTTCATATAATTACTAGACCGTTATTCCATTAAAACGAGATATTATGCAAGGAATAAGCAAAAAGTTACATTACTTACATTTTTATGATCCATGTATAACTTGCTTATTTTAAAGCCTAAATATTCCGGAGAATTTTAAAGATGGCGGCATGGTGAAACAAAAAACTAGATATATCCAATTAACCTCAATTTTTTGGCACAAAAATCGAGTGTTCCTTAGGAATGAACTGGTAACATTTTAGTATGAATCCAAGATAATTTTTATGATCCATGAAACAAAATGGAGACCTAATAAAATATTTATGGCACAAAAATCATAGGAATGAAGTAACATTTTAGTATGAATCCAAGATAATGAAACTGGAGACCTAATAAAATATTTATAAAATCAGCCTAAAAGAACTACTCATTAGATTAATTTAAATCGTCTGTAAGCGTTAAGTGTGAAAATTGATAAAGTTGTGATACAGCTGGCTAAACAAAATGGCGGCAAAATGAAATTAAAAAAAAATTAAAAGTCTAATTCAGTTGAGTGTAAATTTTGTAGAAATATTAAATATGAATAAGGATAAACTGATACGAATTCAACATGACGTAGCAAAATAGCGGTGTGTGTCAATGTAAAAATTACTTATTGAATTTATTTTAAATTATGCCCAAAAATCAAGTTTGGTTAGGCAGAAACTGGTGAAATATTGGTAGGAATCTAATATGATGGAATAAATGACACAGAATAAATATATTTAAGAAGACAGCATATATGTGTTACTAAATGACTATTCAACTGCACTTATGTAGAGATAGTTTTGCACTGATTTAAAAGACGATACCTAGACCTTAGATCTGTAACAATCAAATAAATAATCGATTAAATTAGATTACAGTTAATTTTCTGTTTGATATGAATGAACAGTACTCTGTTGCCTACTATTATTATAAAATACATTTAGGTTGAAACTGCATCAAACAATAGCTATCACCTATAACTGGGATTGGTTAATCGTCTGCATATCCATGAAAGACACTTTTGGCATAATTCATAGAATGAAAATAAAAACATTCTTTTTATAACCGGTGGTCTGCAAAGCGAATTGCAATATTGCTATTCAAGAGTGTACTAAACTATTCTTATTGCTTAATATTTGTAAGGCCAATCAACAAAAATCGATAAAAGCAACTGTCCTTAGAATACGTTAGTTTAAACAATTTAAATTACATTTCGTTTGAAAATGGGCTTAAAAGGGTTCACGCACTAAATACACATTACAAAGGTTACTGTGACAAAGGATCACTGCAAGGCGGTGAAGAGCCAGTTTGTGGAAAAAAAATTGAATATGCTTGCAAATGATCCATAATACTGCGTGCAGTAGCCACTTAAATACACATTACAAGGGTGTGAATATTTTAGAACGTTTACTTTGCCAAGAACTTGCGCGAAAATGTGTTTTTTCTCGCATGTTTTTTTTAGCCGAAAATGTTTGGCAAAATATTGTCTTTAGGAAATTCGCTTTCTTCCATAAGTTGAATTTAATTATCGAATTTTACTGCTCTTCCCAATCAGACTACATCGACAAGAAATACATAATTTTAACATTCTCTTAACGAAATTATTAGCTCAGGCTCTGGAAATATTATTTTAGGATATTGGTTCATGATTATTTACCAGATTTTAGGGAAAACATAAAATTACAGTGGTTTAATATAGAAATGCGAATTAACGTATTTATCGCGTTTTTATGGGACTTTAATAAAATTATCGCGTGTCTAAGATTACAGGGGAATGTTTTGATCAATTAGCGCTACAAGCATCAGGCGTTTGCTCTTTATCTTCAAAATAAATAAAAAATGTTAAAACTTAAGCCAATGTGGCAACGAATTAGTTTTATTTGATGACATAACTAAAAAATCTGAAAAATGCTAATAGATCTAAAAAGTTAGGAGATGGTTTCTACATTGAGGGGTTTTTCTTGGAAGGCTTGGAAATAACTCAATTTTTCAAATGTATTGTTCAAAATATCAACATGTTTTAAAATAAATCAAGACAAAAGTACCTTTTTAAAATTAAGCTGAATATAACTACTTACACGATTGACTTCAAATTTTGGCCACAAAATTAAGGGTCACATGGGGATGCCATTTTCAAATCTGGTGATAAAAGTGATGCGAAGAACTACAGAGATATTTCTTTACTTTCACATATACCAAAGCTCTTTGAGGCAATTATCACCGATCATATATTTGAGTCTTTAAAGCACTATATTACGAGTATGCAACATGGTTTTTATCGTGGTCGTTCAAAAACTACCAATCTTCCAATATTTCAAAACAACTTTGTGACATCAGTTGAGGCTGGCAAGCAGATCGATGTTATTTACACTGACATATATAAGGCTTTTGACAGTGTTTGCCATCAGATTCTGTTATGGAAATTACAGCAAATTGGTTTTTGTGGAAAATATCTTGAGTGGATCAAATCGTATTTATTTAATCGTCGCCAGCAAGTCAACATATGGGGTTCAGTCTTCAGGGAGTTTCTTGTGACATCGGATGTCCCGCGGGGTTCACATGTGGGTTCAGTTCTCTTTCTGCTCTTTATAAATGATATAATATCCTGTTTCGAATTTTCCGAATGTCTTTTAAATGCAGACGACTTAAAATTCTTCTCACCAGTCTCGTCAAATTGTGCAGAACTGATTATCTCTCTCTTAATATCTCGAAATGTAAAGTGCTCCTTTTTCACAAATGTATTAATACCATACCCTCCACCTACTTCATAGAAAATGTAAACCTTGAAGTTGTTAGTTCTTTCACGGATCTAAGTGTTATTTTTGATGAAAATCTAACTTTTAATCTACATATTGATAACATTGTACTTACGGGTTTTAGACTTCTGGGTTTTATAAAGCGACATACGAAACACGTAACTGATACCAAAGCAATTGGGTGTCCCTATAACTCATTGGTTCGTAGCGTTCTAGAATATTGTTGTACAATATGGAGTCCATCATACCAGTGTCACATCGACAGAACTGAAAAGGTGCAAAATAGGTTTTCAAAATACCTCTTACATAAATTGCATTTCCCATATCAAGGTCTGTCATCTAATACTAGAGCTGTTCTTTGCGGCCTTCAAACCCTTGAATTTAGAAGAAAGAAGGCACTTCACACAAGGTCTTTTTGCATAAATTGGTGAATGGGGGGATTATCTGTGAAGTACTGCTTGGATCAGTCCCGTTTTTAGTGCCTATAAGAAGAACAAGACGATCACAGCTGTTTGTTGAAAGGTACCACCGTACAAATTATGGGTTTAGCGCATTTATTTACCGACTAGTTCACAATTACGATCGTCACTTCTCAGAATATGGTATTTTCAGACTAAGTACTTTGCAGCTGAAAAGGCAGTTAACCGGATTGGTTTTTTAATGTTTTTTGGCCCATATTGATGTTAGTTTTTGTTTATGTAGTTGTGTAGTTTTATCATTATTCATGTATTATTTTATTTCAATTGAAAATCTTTCTTATTGGTAATTTTTGTTTGCTGATCTGACATATTTTTTCTTAGAGTTACTGACTTCATTATTTATTTATTTGACGTCATTTGCGAATACGTACCATTTGGAATGTTTAGAATTCTGTAGTGTACGTTTCTGAAGGACCACTTGTCCGATGCGTGCATCGGCTACGTCGTTACATTAATGACCTGGAAATATACCAAATTGCGGACTAGTGAAATGTTAAAATAAAACTTTTTTTCCAATTTACTTTAAATATGGCACAAAATAAAGTATGTAGGAATCAAATGGTAATTTTGGTACGGATTCAAGACGGAGAAACAGAATTACTTAACAGATTGATTTAAAATTTTTTGCATAGATTAATTGTGATATGAGTATGACCTGACAAAATTTTGGTACGAATTCAAGATGGCGGAACAAAATGGCGGTCAAATAAAATGTTGGTAATTGAGAATAAATCGTTTTAGTAGCACTAGATGACAAAAATATGTTTTCTCAATTCTGTCGGTTTGTATGATCCTTTTGACTTCAAATTGTAATAAAAAAATAGGGGTCATAAGAGGATGACCTGGTATTATTTTGGTAAAAATCCGATATCGCGGAACAAAATGGCGGCTAAGTGAAATGTTAAAAAAATTATTACCAAAAACTAATTATCCAATTTATCTCAAATTTTGCATAAAAATCAAGTGTTACATAGGAATTAACTAGTAATATTTCGGTATGAATTCAACCGGCAACACAAAATGTCGGCCTAAGAAAATATTTAAAAATCGGCCTGAAAAACTATTTATTACACTAATTTCAATTTTTGGGCAAGCATTAAGAGTCATATTGAGATAAATTGCTAAAATTGTAGTACGAATTCAAGATGGCGGAACAAAATAGTGGCCAAATAAAATTTTGTAATTGCGAAAAAATAAGCTGAAAAAAACATCTTATTTAATCGACTTCAACTTTTGCAGACAAATTAAATGTGATATAGGGATCAACTGGTAACATTTTGGTATGAATCCAAGTTGGCGGAATATAACATCGACCTAATAAAATGTATTAAAAACTACTTAATGGACTGATTTCATATTGTGCGTCATAACTAATGGTATAGAGATGAACTAGTAAAATTGTGGTACTAATTCAAGATGACAAAGCAAAATGGCGGCCAAATATAATGTGTGTAATGGTGAAAAAATCACCCTCTCAACTTTCACATATCTTTAAGTTCTAGCGTTCCTAGATGTGAAAAATTATGTTTTATTAATTTTGTCGGTCCGTCTGTTGGTATGTCTGTCTGTTAATTCGCTGTATAGCATAAAAACTACTTATCAGATTGACTTCAGGTTTCAGCCAAAAATTAACGGTCATTTGGGGATGACCTGCTAATATTCTGAAAAAAATCCAATATGCCGGAACAAGATGGTGGCCTAATGAAACCCTAATTTTAAATTTTGTACAAGCATTAAGTATGATATATAGATAAGCTGGTAAAGTTGTGGTACGAATTCAAGATGCCTGAACAAAATGACGGTGTATAAATATAAAAACTATTATTTGAATTTATTTTAAATTATGCCCAAAAGTCAAGTGTGGCATACGTAGAGAGTGGTAAATTATTATTGGATTCCTAATTCAATATGACGGAACAAAATGGCGCCCAATAAAAATATTTGAAAAAACAGTAGGTATGTATATGTATGTACTGAACTAAATTAGATCACACTTCACTATCCCTAATTGTTTAATATTTAAATTGAGGAAAAATATTTATAATTTATTTTCATATCTAAAAATACACTAAATTTGGAAAACGAGAACGTTTTTCAGAATTTGAAGGAGTGCAATAAAAAAAGCTTTAAAAAAATATCGTTTTTCAAAATTTAGTATATAAGGTCATTCATAAAATCAAATTTATTTATTGAAGAACAAATTTTCAATAATGAACTATGGAACTAATGGCATATCTAGATCTAAGAATAAAATAAAAGCATAATTTACTATTATGTGTATTTTAAAAATAAAAATACTTGTACATTTCGTCATATTTTGAATACCTTGAATATTAAGTTTAAAAAATAATGTTATTTTTTGCATCTCCTTAGATCAGCCATGTCAAACATGCGGCACGCGGGCCGCATGCGGCCCAAATCAGTTTTGAAAACAGCCAGATAATGCAGCCCGCGAACAAGTTGAAAACCGTTTTTGAAAGCGCGCGCCGCTGCAAAAACGATTGGTTTAATAAAATGTACAATTGTACATAGTGCCTAACTGAACCTAAAACCTAAAGCCAAACATTATCTGGCTTGTTCCATGAAATTCTATCGCGCAAAAACACAGATGACGCTATCTGAACATTCTGGAAAGAACTCGAGAAATCACAATCCGCATATAAGCGGTGTTCGGTTGAGTTCAGTCGTTCAGTGTTTAGTCAGTTATGAGTCAGTTGCGATAAAGTTTCGAGTTGAGTTGCGCACTTACTGTTACAATACTTAACAGTACTTATTATAATTTATTTCGGATACAGTTTTTAACATGCTCTCTTTCAAAACCAAGTGGAAGTAAGAGGAAACTTGTAGATGAGCATCGTATCTTTCAAGAAAAGTGGGAATTAGAGTTTTTTTGCTGTGAAGTGAAATAAAAAATTATTTGTTTGATTTGTAATAGTATAGTCGGTGTCCCAAAATTATATAATATAAAACGTCACTATAATATTCATAAAACTATGTTTGACAAGTGTACAGACATGGTCAGAAACGAAAAGTTGAATAAGTTAAAATCACGGTTGAAAGATCGGCAGCTTATGTTTACACGTCCAAAGCAAGAAAATGACTCTGTCCTTCGAGCGAGCTACGTACTGTCGGAGTTAATCGCGAAACACTCAAAACTATTTGTTGAAGGCGAATTTATAAAAGAGTGCCCTGTAAATGCCGCGGAAATTGTAAGACCCGGGAGCGTGAAGGCATTTCAAAACATATCCTTGTCCCGGAATACTGCCGCTTAAAGAGTTACTGAGTTTGCTGCCAACATAAGTGATCAGATAAAAACAAAATCAGACTCTTTCATTGCATTTTCTGTTGCCTATGACGAAAGTATGGATGTGTGTGGTGTGGCGCAAATGGGAAGGATATTTTCAATGCTGTTTATGGACTTCTGCAAAAGTACAATTTAGTCAAAACTCTGTTCCGTTGCAACAGACGGAGCTCCTTCCATGACTGGAGTAAAAAATGGCTTCGTTAAAATATTACAGAAAAAGATCAGAGAAACGGGCAGTAACAAACCAGATTTTCATCATATCATTGTATAATCCACTAAGAAGTTTTATGCTCAAAAGTGACCAAGTTGGAAAGTGTTTTAAAGTCAGTGAAAAAAATTATAAACTTCATAAGGTCACGAGGCCTTAATCAGCGTCAGTTTTCTGCATTTTTATGTGATTTAGAAAGTGAGAACACTGGTTTACCATATTATGCAGAGGTGCAATGGCTTTCGTGTTCTATGGTATTCGACCGGTTTTGGAAACTCAAAGAAGAAATACGCGTTTTCATGGAAACAAAAGGAGAAGATGTCAGCTCATTATGCGATGTACCTTTTTTACAAGATCTTTCACAAAACACTTGTCGGACTTAAATATGAAGTTGCAAGGACCACGTTAAGTTATTACAAATATACATGATCGTGTGAAAGCTTTCAAGTGTAAAACGATGTTCTGAGAAAAACAGTTAGCAGAGGATAATCTGTCACATTTTCTGACTTGTAAGGCATATCAGGAAAGCACTAGTGTCCCAATATCATACAAAATATATTCAGAGAAAATAAGAAGCATTCTGGCAGAATTTGAGAAGCGTTTTCAGGATTTTAAGACCCAAGAAAACAATTTTTCTCTATTTACTGGTCTTTTCACTATCGATATTGATAAAGTTCCCCCTCACTTGCAAATGGAAGTAATTGAGATTTAGTATCAGACCCATTTAAAACAAAAATTTGATAGTGTTGGTATGTTCAAATTTTATAAGTACTTGCCTGTTCAATACCAAGAAATGAGAAAATTTGTGTGTGGACAAATATTTTCTTTAATGAAAGGAAACAAATCTCCAGCAAGATCGCGTTTGACGGACGCACACTTAGACGCAGTTTCAAAAGTTATTTCCGCCGATTCGGGCCACAAATAGACAACTTAGTTAAAGACAAAAGATGTCAAATATCTGAAGAATATCTGAAAGAATTTAATATTTGTAGTTTTTTGTAATGTCCTTTTCATTGGAAATTTAATAAACAGACTGGTGCTATAATATTACTTTTTCTGAAGATTTTCAGTAGTTTGTCTTCTTTAAGATAAGGTTTTGCGGCCCACCTAGTCGATGGTTTTTATGCTTTTGGCACACCAGTGACTTTGAGTTTGACATGGCTGCCTTAGATTAAACATAAACTTAGATCAAACTCATGGCCGTATTAAACTTAATTATAAAGTTGGACTCTACTGCCAAATAATCTCTAAATACAAAACTGAAAAAAAACTAAAACATAAAATATATAGATACAAATAATATGTAATTTCTGATGTAGTGAACAAAAACACAGTGTAGATAATAAGGAGACTATAGAGAAAAATACATTTTATAATATCTGTCACGCCAAAGCAGCCCTTGAGATTTCACTCCCTCTTATATAAGAGTTTTTTTATTTGTATTTGTATCTGTTTTTTTTAATCCACTGAAAATTCGAACAGCCTACTTTTGCTTTATAAATACTCTGTTGACTTCCGAACTGGCACCTCAGCTCATAATACTATAACGAATATTGCAGTGAATATTGGAATAATTTAATGTCAATAAGATAGATAAGCTACATTATTTAGATAGGTAGTGTGGTGCAAATGACTAATAACCTTGAATAAGGTCCTTTCCCCATTAATACCCATCACGGGTTGTAGATGTCGAAGGCTACAATACTGTACAGATAAAGTAACATAAAATTGAATAAGTTAGATACTCTTAGTTGGTTATTAGGCTTATAGTCTTCGTGGCTTAATGGTCAGAGCGTTCAGCTAGAAATCGAGAGGTTCTGGATTCGAAACCAAGCGACAAGCTCAATTTTAATAGATTTGCCCGAGATACCTATTAAATAACACTGGCCGACAAGATTTTTCTAACACAGACCAGCTCATTATTTTCACAATGGAAATACCCTCCCAATAATAAAAAAGTATTCGGAAAGCCCTAATACGTACCATTTTTAATAGCCTAATTAGAATCTTTTGTATTGGCAGGTAAACAATTTTATTGTGGGGCGGCTAAAATGGGTCCATTTTACAACGGAAAAATTACCTAGACTGGGTTGTTTACAACATTAGACATAAAATAAACATTAATTAATGTAAAAAAAGCCTTCTTTAAATATTTTGGTGTGGTGTTAATGGGCGATCAAGATAAGCGGTGGGCTCCCTATGTGTGCTGTGTTAGTTGTAGTGCATCATTGGTGCAGTGGATGAAGGGAAAGATAAAAAGTATGCCTTTTGCAGTTCCAATGGTATGGCGAGAACCCACCAATCATTCTGACGATTGTTATTTTTGCTTGACAAAGACTGAAGGTTATTCCAAAAAGAGAAAGCACAATATAGAATATCCAAATTTGCAATCTGCCATACGACCTGTTCCTCATAATGCAATCTTGCCAGTGCCAATTGCGCCTTTAAATTGGCAAGCTGTTGATTTGGGAGATAATGGAGATAACGCATCATCAAGCAGTTCAGAAGAACAGTGCACCGATCTCACTTTTACCACAGGTCCCAGTTCCACCAAGTCACATTTGATTGTTCAAAGTAAATTAAATGATTTAGTACGTGATTTGGGGTTATCCAAGCAACAGTCAAAACTTTTGGTTTCCCGTCTTAAGGAATGGAACCTATTGGCCAAAAAAACAAAAATTACGAATTTCAGAAAAAGAAATACTATGTTTTCTAAATTCTACAGTATGGAAAATTCGTTGGCGTGTGTACTGATATAAAGAGTTTAATGCAGAAACTTGACATTGAACATTCTCTCCGTGAGTGGCGCTTATTCATAGACTCATCTAAATATAGCGTAAAAGCTGTGTTATTGCATAATTGTATAATTCTCACAATTACACATAAAATTTCTATAATTTAATAAGACAATTCTATGCATATTTAATATTTACTTAGATGGTATATACAGTGTCTACACTGACCTTCTTACAGTCACGTCAGTTGAACCTTGCACGTTCTGATGACTATACATAATATAATGTTATTAAATTTTACTATTTTGCATCATTGAGATCGCACGCATTGTTTAATTGATAGTTGTATAAATGGAATGTAAATCTTAGAATAAATCAGTACGTTATTAACCACGATAATTGTTACTCATTTACTACGAACAAATACCTACTACGTCCTACATCGTCCCGCTGCTCATCTCAAGCCGAAGCTGAGCAAAGCTATTGGCAAGCAAAGCTTGCACATTGGTCCTTCGAGCCTTAAAGCCGTTCTTCAACCGAAAAACATTCGTCCAATATACACAACCGTGTATCCGTCCATCAACTTTATCGTCCGTCCATCTATAAGCAACCAAAACCAACCATATAATCACAGTTGTCAGGAAGTCTGTCGTACATGGCAAGAAAAAAGCTGAACAGAAACCAAAGAGCTAAGAAACGTCAAGAAAAATTAGAAGAAATCGTTATAGCTTCTTTAGACGGAGTTGACATCAAAACGCACAATTCAGGTTTGCCAGTCACGCCAACTATAGATAAAAAACCGTTTGAATTCGTAACCAGGCTAGAAGCAAGATTTAAAGAGCTTTTCGGCGAATAGCTTACCACCAAAACCTGTTTTAGGGTGTCGTTGCCTGAACTGAGTAGGGTAACGTGAAGAAGCACTCGAAAAAACTAAGTGGTGGGAAAAAGCAAAGTGCCGTTAGCTTCACTCGCACACACAAATATACACGTTACTTAATAATTGGTATTTTCCTTGTTGCCCAGTTACCGCTGGCGAGGGGAATACTAAAAGGAATAAATAAAATATACCTGTGCCAGTTCACGCTGGCGGGCATATATTATCGTTTCCACGATTGAGTATCACACACAAGCAAAGGCTTTTCCCCGTGACCAGTTAACGCTGGCGAGGAATATACTTTAAGGGTTTAATAAGGTATTCCTGTGCCAAGTTCACGCTGGCGGGCATATATTATTGAACTCAGCTTAACATACAACACAAACAGACACTACTTGCAAACTAGCCGAAAGTAAACGAAAAACAAATAAACAAACAAAATATCCCGTCCCGTCTGTTCAAAAATTCATCATGTCTGCGGAAAGCAAAATGAATGAGCTTGTTCAAGAACAAGAAGAACTAGGAAAACAAATAATCCAGCTTATCAGCAATAGCAAGAAGGACTCTTCTTTGAGAAAAACTGAAACATATATAAAAGACCGCATCGCCACCTTAGAAAAAATATGGAAAAGTATCCAGAAAAACGACAAGGAAATAAAAAACCTAAACCTCACCGAACATGCATATTTTACCAAAAAATATGACAACCAATTAAAAGAAAAATACGAAGAAGTACTAAACTACCTAAAAACCTGTCCAAAAGCAGAAACACCTTCAGCAAGTTCCGCCGATCCCTTGGCGGAAAAAGAACAAGAACACCGTCTGAAAAAACAAAACTTCAGGCTGCAACAACTACAAACCGACCTAAACCAAATTGAAACGGAACTAAGCCAAGGAAAGTCCAAATCTCGCTATAAGCTTCACATGGAAAAAATTAAAAAACAATGGGATGCTATTCATCAACTGCATGAAGAAATAATGATAAATGAAACAAAGTTTCAAAACAACTATTTTGTCAATAATACTTATGCAGACACTCTTGGCCAGTACGAAGAAATTCTGGAAAAACTAACTTTAGAAGCTCAAGAAAATATCATGGCCCAAACTCAACAAATCGTGGTGAATCAGCCACAGCAAAAGTTAGCAATTCCAAAAGTCGTTATCCCGATCTTTTATGGAGGATATGAAAACTGGTCTAATTTCTTCGATATATTCAAAAGAGTAATTCATGAAAACCAAGCACTGACCAAGGCCGAAAAGATGCACTATCTGAAAACCCACACATGGGGAGAAGCAGGCAAATTGATTCAACACCTTGAGTCAACTGAAGCTAATTACGAAACAGCATGGGAGTTATTGCAAAAGCGATATGAAAACAAAAGGCTACTAACATTCCAACTAATTGATAAGATATTAGACGTACCAACGGTTACAAAAGAAGACGCACTGAAACTAAAACAACTACACGACACTACAAGAGAATGTCTACAGGCGTTGAAAAACCAAGATGTAGAAATCGATACATGGGGTCCAATGGTAATTCGAATAATCCTCAGAAAATGGGATTCTGAAACCAACCGTCTATACGAACAAAACCTTCAGAAGCCGCATGATATCCCAGAGTTCGAAGAATTTATGAACTTCTTAGAAAGACGATTCCAGTCATTAGAAACCATTGCCGTTAACGTCGCATCAGACAATAACAAAAAACACAGTAACGCTGGTTGTCTATTCTGCAAAGATAAACAAAACATGACGTACCACTGCCAAAAGTTCAAAACGCTTTCAGCAGAAGAAAGAAACAAACAAGTCCAAGAAAAACACATGTGCTATAATTGCTTAAGTCATGATGTTGGCAAAAGGTGTTTCAGCCAAACAAGGTGCAATATATGCAGTCGCCAGCATCATACACTTCTACACCTTGAAAGATATCAACAAAACCAACAACGGTCAACAGACTACCAACCCAGAGGTTTTCAAAGAAGTTCTAACAATCCACCAAGAAATTCCCAATACAACGCTGGTGCAGGAAGGTCAAATAATCAACCTAACACCAATAGAAATACTTCAACACACCATACTAGCAAACAAGAAGAGAACGTTCTTCTCGCAACAGCCCTTGTTGAAGTTTCCACTTCAAGTTCATCGCAGCCATTACGACTTCTGATCGATCAAGATTCACAATCTTCGTTTGTTACGGAAGAAGCCGCCCAACGACTAAATTTGCCACGCCGCCACATCAGAGCTGAAATATCTGGTGTTGGCGGGGGAGACCCTAAAATTTCCAAATGGTCCACTAATGCCCAGATTAGACCAAGATTCAAAAGTACATTTTCTATGGAAGTTAACATGATAGTCCTCCCAAAGTTAACACGTTCCATGCCGAAACAAAAACTCCAAATACATAACATAGACAACTGGAAAAATGAAGTTTTAGCAGACACTACCTTTATGACTCCTGGACCAATAGATGGAATTTTAGGAGCCAAGGAATATGCAACCATAATCCTGAACGACCTTCAGAAAACTAAAGAGGGTCTTCTGAAACAAAACACGGAACTGGGTTGGATTGTGTCTGGTTCTATATTATCTGAGCCTCAAAGTATTGAAGTAATTAGTATGATTTCTCAATATGAAGAAGATAATCAGCTAACAAAATTCTGGGAGATTGAAGAAATAATGCCATGTCACCAATTAACACAGGAAGAACAAGCGTGCGAAGAATTTTACGAAAAAACCACACAACAAGACAAAGAAGGAAGATTTGTAGTTCGAATTCCGTTCAAGCAATCGCCAGAAACTCTAGGCCACTCAAAGCCACGAGCAGCAGCAAGACTTGTAAACGTTGAGAAAAAATTTTAACACGATCCCGAACTAAAGGACCAGTACATAGATTTTATGAAGGAATATCTAGAATTAGGTCATATGCGGAAAGTTGGACGACAAGAAATCAATCAAGGAAAATATTACATTCCGCATCAAGCTGTCATCAGAGAAGCAAGTACAACCACTCGCTTAAGAACAGTCTTTGACGCATCCTGTAAAACTTCCACAAATATTAGCCTCAACCAGATCACGCACATCGGTCCGAGGTTACAACAAAATATCGCAGATATAATTATTCGTTGGAGGAAACATGAAATTGTCTTCTGCGCAGACATAGAGAAAATGTACCGCCAAATCAAAGTACACCCAGAAGACCAACCTTTCCAGAGAATATTATGGAGAGAACATCCTAATCAACCAATGTTTGAACATGAACTTACCACCGTAACCTACGGTACCACGTCAGCTCCGTACCTAGCTATGAAAACACTTCAAACGCTAGCAAAGAAAGAAGCAAACAATTTTCCGGCAGCAAGTGAAGCAACATTGCAAGATTTCTATGTTGATGACATTTTATCAGGAGCAACAAACGTTCAAACAGCCCTAGAGCTTCAAAAACAACTGTTGCAAATGCTTGGGTCAGCAAAATTCAATTTAAGAAAATGGTCAAGCAATTCTCCTGCACTACTAAAGTCCATTCCGGAAGAACTTAGAGATCAAAAAACTCATGAGGTGCCGCAAGACGAAGAAAAAAAGTCCTTAGGGGTCTTGTGGTCCCCAGGAGACGATATATTTAAGTTCAAAGTAGAAATCTCACAAATCAAAAAACTAACAAAAAGAAACATTTTATCCGAAATCTCCAAACTATTCGATCCGTTGGGATGGCTAGCTCCAGTTGTCATTCAAGCCAAACTCATTATCCAAGATCTATGGTTACGAAACCTAAACTGGGATCAGCCCGTCGACGAAGAAATATCTACAAGATGGTTGCAATTTCAAAGTAAAGTAAAGGAACTAGAGAAAATTAGAATTCCTAGGTGGATGCGTTACCGAAACTCCAAAACAGAACTACATGGGTTTTGTGACGCGTCAGAAAAGGCGTATGGTGCTGTAATTTACAGCCGAATAGTAGAAGGAAACGAACATACTGTCACACTTCTACAAGCAAAATCAAAAGTTGCCCCAGCCAAGAATAGAACAACTCTACCTCGGCTAGAACTATGCGCTGCCTTGCAACTAGACAACACCCAAACATTCGCATGGACTGACTCCATGATCACTCTAGGGTGGATAAAAGGAGATCCTACAAAGTGGCAAACCTTCGTCGCCAATAGAGTATGTGAAATACACAGAAATGCAACAGGGGTTTCTTGAAATCACGTCAAGTCTCAGGAAAATCCAGCAGATATTATCTCCAGGGGTCTGGATCCTGATAAGCTGGAAGCTACCGAGTTCTGGTGGAAAGGTCCTCACTGGCTCAACTCATCCAATAACCTTCCTCTGACCAAGATAATCCCCGAAGTAAACGAGGAAATCAGAGCAAATTGTTACAAATCTGAAATTGTAGTAAAAAGTGACATATGCGAAAAATTCTCTGACCTTACAAGAATGCTACGAGTTTTATCATACTGCTACCGAGTTACCAATAGAGAGGAAAGCCCTATTCTCTCTGTTAAGGAAATACAGGTCACCCTTAAAAAAGTCGTCGCATTGATTCAAAAACAAGAATTTAGTGAAGACTACAAATCACTACGTACTACCAAGACAGTTGGTATGCGGTAACTGCGGAATCTAAGTCCATTCCTACACAGCGAAGATCTCATTAGAGTCGGAGAGAGACTAGAAAACGCACCAATAACTTACCAGAAGAAACATCCAATGATTCTTCCGTACCACAGCCATTTTTCCAAGCTAGTTATACTAGAAGCTCACAACAGAACTCTCCATGGCGGAAACCAAGCAACTCTTGCATATATTAGGAGCAAATTTTGGATTATTAACGGGAAACGAGCCGTCAGAACCCAATTAAAAAAATGCATCAGTTGCATTCGTTATAAAGCCAAAACCGCAGAACAATTTATGGGACAACTCCCGAAACCAAGAGTAACTCCAGCACCACCATTCACAAACTCAGGGGTGGACTATGCTGGTCCAATTCAAATTAGAACCACCAAAGGGAGAGGACATAAGTCGTACAAGGGCTACATTTCAGTATTCGTGTGCCTTGCCACCAAAGCGATTCATTTAGAAGTGGTCAGCGATATGTCAACCGAAGCATTTTTAGCTGCATTCAGACGGTTCACGGCAAGAAGAGGTCATTGTGAAAATATGTATAGTGACAACGGCACTAGATTTTTGGGAGCATCAAAACAATTTGAAGAAGAAGTGAAGGAAATTATCGAAGAGCCTCACCTGCAAAATGCAATTATCAGCTCAGGAACACAATGGCACTTCATCCCACCCGCAGCCCCACATTTTGGAGGAATCTGGGAAGCAGGTGTCAAATCCATGAAACATCATCTAAAGCGAGTCATTGGAGCATGCACTTTGACCTATGAAGAAATGACAACCTTGGTGCACCAAAGTGAAGCGTGTTTAAATTCGAGACCGCTTTGCCCCTAACGGAAGATATTGATGACACCAATACATTGACCCCTGGACATTTCTTAATAGGGAGAGAATTATTAGCTCCCCCCGAATTTAAATCCTTCCCGAACTGTAATCTGTCGCAAAGGTGGAGACTCGTTCAAAAAATGAAGAAAGACTTCTGGGAAGCCTGGACTACTGAGTATCTTTCCAGACTTCAACAACGATATAAGTGGAACAAGCCTATTGAAAATTTGCCAGTGGGCACAATGGTTCTAATTAAAGAAGAAAATATAAATCCGAACAAATGGCCTTTGGCGAGAATAATGGAAATTCATCCAGGTCAAGATGGAGCAGTTCGAGTCGTAACAATAAAAAGGCCAGGAGGTGTCACTCAAAAGAGACCAATTCACAAGTTAATTCCTTTGCCTACAGACCAAGATACACAAGCCGCTACCCAGCCTACAATAGAAATCAATAGTCATGTTGCACAGAAAGAAGAAAGAACCACAAAAGAGAAAAGACTGAAGCATACAACTTCAAAATCAGCACTTCTTTATGTTTTGACAATTCTATTCTTGCTAATTTCTGCAACGACAGCAGAAAACTCTTACAAAATTCACCAACCCCAACATGGCCTTTACATAGAACATCTAGGGACAACTCAAATTGACAAAGGAGTCTTTAGAATAGAAATAGCACATTCCAGAAACAGGAGTGAAAATGATGTGAAGGCAGTAATCAACGTAGCTTCTCAATTTAGAGACCTATGTGATAAATCAAAAAAGCTTACAAATGACGCCAGATGTGAAGCCCTAACCCATCATTTGGAAGAGTTAAAAAATCATACCCAGTGGATGCTGATGAATCTTAACGACGTCCATCATACAAGACGGAAAAGAGGCTATCTTGGAAAATTTTTAACAACTGTATTTGGAGTCAACGATGAAGTGTATCAAGATATCGACTCGCTCAACAAAAATCAAGAGCAATTGATTCGAGCGTCCAATCACCAAACTAAATTTATGGTGTCCGCGCTCACGGAGTTCAATGAGACAGAATCGAGGATCACCAATAGACTTAAACATTTTCAAGAAAAACTCAACCAAGGACTAGAAGCAATCAACAACATGCAGACTTGGTACAAGCAAATAGACACCAATGCCCTAAATATTCAACTGCTAAGCGCCTACCAAGTAGCACAAAACTTCATCAGCGAAATAAATGAATACTATGACAAACTATTGAACATCCGCTTCAATAGGGGCACAATATACGAACTAGTATCACCGGCATATATCAACAATATCATAAAAGAAACAAATAAAAAATTTCCGAATAACTTAAGGATTGTACCGACAATGTTATCCACGAAGCAGACAGCTAATAAGACAAGTCTCCAAGTGTATGGGTACTTTCCAATAGCAGATGTTGCCAAGTTTGGACTTCTAAAAGCAACGCCAGTTCCGGTGAAAATCGAAAACGGATCGTATTGGAACCTCCACGTCACTAATGACTACATAGCCGTCGACTACGACACGCAACTGTACTTCCAACTTCATGAAAACGACTTACAACAATGCATTAAACCATACCCCAATGATCCACATCAGTTTATCTGTTCACCAAGTTCAGTCAGAAACATAGAAACAAATCCTTCATGTATTATAGATGAAATATATGAACGAGCCGCTCCAAGACATTGCGCCATTGAAAAAAGCAGCATAAAAGGCATACTATGGAAACAGCTGTGCCAATACTTGGATGTTCATATCCAGCTCTCCAACGGTAATATCTGTAATCTGCAATGGTGCGCGGGAAGATGTTGCAATAAACGCAACAGGGATAATTCAAATATCTCAAGAGTGTATAATTCAAACAAAACAAAACATACTCACGCCTAAACGAAGCACCACCGTTCCAGTGTTAAATAGTTATTCCCAAGCGGTCCCAAACTTATTAGGCAATGCGATCCACCAGAAACAACTAGACATTTTACCAACCGAGCCAGTGTTCGAACTGACAGACAGCCTTCATGAATTGATAAACGATCAAGAACACCAACAAGAGCAACTACAGAACATTCTTTGGCGAAACATTCACCATCATTCCATAGCAATTAGCAGCATCACTACAATTATCATAGCCATTCTTATAATTGCAGGATGGTATACAGCCAAAATCATTGTAGCACAGCATCAACAGAAGAAACGCAACAGGAAACCAGATCACAGGACCACTCAAAACGAGGAATTTGAGTTAAGATCTCTCACTTCATCCATCGGAGACAGGCCGCAGAATGTATAATTCTCACAATTACACATAAAATTTCTATAATTTAATAAGACAATTCTATGCATATTTAATATTTACTTAGATGGTATGTACATTGTCTACACTGACCTTCTTACAGTCACGTCAGTTGAACCTTGCACGTTCTGATGACTATACATAATATAATGTTATTAAATTTTACTATTTTGCATCATTGAGATCGCACGCATTGTTTAATTGATAGTTGTATAAATGGAATGTAAATCTTAGAATAAATCAGTACGTTATTAGCCACGATAATTGTTACTCATTTACTACGAACAAATACCTACTACGTCCTACATCGTCCCGCTGCTCATCTCAAGCCGAAGCTGAGCAAAGCTATTGGCAAGCAAAGCTTGCACAATAATGGAAATTTAAAACTCTCTATACCAGTTGCCCATTCAGTTGCAATGAAAGAAAATTATGAAAATATGCGCATGATTTTGGATAAAATAAACTACAATAGGTATAAGTGGCAGATATGTGGGGACTTAAAAGTTATAGCGATTTTAGTGGGACTTTAGGGAAGATTCACAAAATATTGCTTTGTTTATGGGACAGTCGTGCAATAAATCAGCAACAACAAACAAAAATTTGGTCAGAAAGAAGCGAATTTCAACCGTGATCTCAAAATGTTAAATTTATACCTCTTGTTGTTGGCATAATGTCCTTTTGCCTCCTCTTCACATTAAACTTGTGCTGATGAAAAACTTTGTGAAGGCTTTGAATAAAGATGGCGATGGATTTAAATACCTAAGACAAGTCTTTCCCCAGTTAAGTGATGCCAAATTAAAAGAAGGCATTTTTATTGGGCCACAAATCAGAAAATTGCTGGACGATGTCAATTTTACGAAAAAGCTTACCAGGCAGGAAATTCATTTGTTAATGTAGTAAGATGATTTTTAGGTAACAATATGGATGAAAATTATGAACAATTAGTTAATGAACTCTTAGATGCCTATAAAGCGCTTGGTGCCAGAATGTCATTAAAAATTCACTTCCTCCATTCCCATCATCATTTTTTCCTAAAAATTTGGGAGCTGTTAGTGACGAGCGGGCTGAAAGGTTTCGACAAGATATCAGAACAATGGAGATTCGGTGATGGGTGACTACTGTTGGTTTTTGAAGAGAGAAGATAGGACACCTCATAAAGGGAAAAAATAAAGTTTAATTAGCGTTTGGTATGTTTAATAGGCGAAAACTGTAAATATAGTCAATAAACAGTGTTTCTGAAATCATTTTTTCTATAGATATTAAGTATCGTAACATGATCGATATGGTTCTACAACTCTAACAAGAAAACTCTACGTGCTAGAACTTTCTATTTTTCTTTTTGGTATTTGGATAGGTCCATTCTATTAGATTGTGCTATCCTGATTTGTGTTACAACAACAAAATGTTTTTCTGTCGGCCAGTGTAATTTAGAAAAATGTGTAATAAAATATAAATACGATGTATTTTGCATGGTAAATGACCAACGACGAACTAATTCGGGCCGAGTGACATAATTTTGCACCCCACACGAAATTCGTCATTATCAGATTTTGCTGGTTGTGTGTTATTTGAATGTTTTTATAGCAGTCGTAGAAAACTTTTTCTATACAATCTAACATACAGTAATATGATTTAAGAACAGTGCATTCGTATTTGTTCTATTAGTTTGCCCCACGTACATCTTTTCACAGTCCTGGCACGGGTTGCTGTATACTCCGTGGTTTTCCAGTTTGATTTTATATTTTGGGTTGTGCCTTTTACATATGCGAAGACTACTTCTTGCTTTCCAGGTTGACTAATTTTTTAGTATTGTGATTCCGACCACTGGCGGCTATTTAGGTGAAGTGCTACTGCACCAGGTAAAATAAACAAGCAAACATCTAACTATATTTATTATATATCTCTTAAAATTTAAGTTTTTATATTCATTTATTCACCTAACTGGCAAAAAATAAACTGTACATCTCGAATATATATTTTACTTGATCGTTGCCGGCATGTCTTTCTAAAACTTTCAATCGAACTTTATTATAACAACTATAACATTGGCGCAAACCGCTTCGACTTTGCTGGAGTTGCTATGTTTAATTTACGATTTTCCTACTACGTTGCCATGACAACGCGTACGTGATGACGTCGACCTCGTGGAAGATAAATTTTAACCAGCGCCATACAACACTCTCGGTGAAATGCTAACGCAGTACACTACACCCACGTGTCGTTCAGTTTAGGGTGGTTGTTTACTTTTATTCTCGCGGATTTCGCAGCAACCGGTTAATTTCTTTGCAGTTTATTTGACTGTTTTGTGTTATATTTATTTATGGTGTTGTTACAACTCTATTTGGTGTCGGGTTTATTAATTTATATTATTGATGAATCCGATCACGGATGTGGTTTGCATTTTGTTGGAAACTCCATTTAATCGATAAAAGGAACAAGATTAAAGTTTTAATCGTTATCCTGGTTTTCGGTGTACAAATGGTTATGTAGTAGTCAAATATTACACAAATTGTTTTGCTGGCCTTGTTTACTAGTTTCCAATAAATATTCAGTGTGGACTAAGGAAGGATTTGCAGGTATGTTAAATATATAAAGGTCTTTACATAAACATGAAGACTCGGCGAAGCATTTAAAATGCGAATTAATACTAAAAACATTTGTAAAAAATCAAAGTACTATAGCTGACACTAAAAAAATTTGCTAAACTATATAAAATACATTTAACGAGAACGTCCGATTAAATAGACTATTTATGTGCTTGGTAATTGTCGCAATTTTGTACCTCGCAAAACAAGAGTTAGTCTTTCGCGGCCATGATGAGAGCAGCAAGTCAATAAATAGGAGAAATTTTAAAAAGCTTTTAGGTTTATTAATATCGAGAAGTTCCCAAGAACTAAAAGATTATCACAAAAAAATTAAAAATGTTTTTACTGGTGACTCGAAAACTATTGAAAACGAAATAATTAAATTATTAATTGAATTTAAGTGAATGCATTTCTGATTATTTAAATGATCATGTAAAAAATGAAATAATGAACACACAGTTTTTTTCTGTGCAAGTGGATGACAACACTGATATTACGCAAACCTCCCAGTCCTCCATAATTTTAAGATACGTTAATTCAGAAGGTTCAGTAGTGGAGAGATTCTTAGGATTTTATAATGCCAGCTCCGATAGAACGTTGGAGAATTTATATTCTCTATTGGATGAAATTTTGGACCAATTTGACTATAAACATAAATGAATAGAGCAACGTTACGATGGCGCAAGTGTGATGTCTGGCCATCTAAATGGCCTTCAAGAAAAAAAAAAGAAAGCGCCGCAGGTTGTATTTGTCCTGATGCAGCAAAGTTTAAACATATTTCTAAATGTCGAATTTTTTTACAAGCCTTAGTGGTATTCTCTCATTTTTCATTTTCATCACTCAGCCAAAAGAACGTATGCTTCTACATCTGGATCTACGAGGCATATACCAACAATTACAGAAGCTCGTTGGTCTTCAAATTCGAAGTTAGTAAATGTGATTGTTCAAGTTGCTTTCTTCAAAAAAAATCGTTTAACATTCATTTTTACATATCCAATATAAAACGCTGTCGTAAGGCGCTCTGTAAAAAAAGAAATGAACATTTTTTTTAATACCATGTTTAATAAAGCAAATTCTATTATAGAAATAAATCATTACAAACGTGAGCTTGCTAAGTTTTCACCTGAAGAAATTAAGGCTAAGTATAGAATCCTTTTTTATGAAATATTGGACCATATTTTAATGGAAATGACACTAAGCTTTCAAGACTCTGAAAAACTTACATTTTTATGTTTGGCAGATTCTGCTAAATTTTTCGAATATAGTTCAAATTTTTCGACTGGCCCGTTTGAAAATTTGTTACAGTTATATGGGGAAATATTTTCGAAAAGTCAACGAGTTTGGTCTTTATTTTTGCCAATGACAGTAATTGGAATATATCGCTGCAAGAGCAAGTGAAAAAAATTAATGAAAATAAAGATATTTTAACCAAAGCATATAAAGTATTTTTCCTTATTTTGACAATACCGTCGACAAGTGCTTCAGTGGAAAGAAGTTTTTCTTGCCTCAAACGTGTAAAAACTTATTTAAGAAATACAATATCTCAAAAAAGACTTACTTCTCTAGGCAATATTTCAATTCAAAAGGAATGTCTAGAGGAGATTAGGGCAACTCATCCATTTTATGAGGATGTTATAAATAAATTTGCTGCTATGAAGGATAGGAGAATTGATTTAGTCTACAAAATTTGGGTAAGTCGTAAAGAAATTTTCTACATCTTCCTCATATAAAAAAAATTCTGAAAAATATATCATTGCGATAATTTCTCCTATTTTTTTATTTTAATATTCCTAGATCAAAATACAAGAGTTCTAACCATACTACACTACAAGTTGTTACGTAATAAGTTGTGATGTAGTGTGGTTAGAACTCTTGTATTTTGATCTATCTTCCACCACAGGTTCCACTGTTAGGATTTAATATTCCTACATAAAACAAAACCACTTATGCATCCTAGTTTCTACTGATATCAAACAATAAACCATGATCAATAAACCCTATGTAAATAAGTAATAATAATAAAATAAATAAAGATCAGAATAGTGGGAAACTAATAATTAAAGCTTTATATTATGTTAGGAAAAGAAGTTTGTCTGTCTAGTTAATAAACTCAAACAGGAAACGGAATTTTATCTAAGTCTCATTATTATTCATTAAAAATATCTTACAGAATTGTAATTCTTTGTCGCTTGAGGCGTTGAGTATTCCCTAATACTTTTTCTGTGTAGAAACGACGTTTTATAAAAGCCAAATTAGCTTTGAACGGTCTCTCATAGGACGCGCAAAAAACATGGTTTACCGCTCTGAAAGCCGCACGATGGTAAATTTTTACAGCCACAGAAAATGTAGAGAACGTTTTAAGTAAATTTTTAATAAGGGGGTAAAAGGTCAACGACGTTAGGCGTTTTTTACGTTAACGTTTTCGAGGGGCCAGATTTGTCTCTTCCTTTACGGCGGTGGTTTAATTATATGTCTCCTAACGTCGGATAATCTGCTAATTTAATAATGGACGGTCTGGTATTCTTATTGAGATATTACCGTAACTCCAGTAAAAACTTTCTTGTAATTAATGCAAAAGTAAATTCGAAATAAATTAGTCTAATTTACGTGTGTATTTGTTTACCTGTATGAAATCATGAAATGTAATTTGACGTTTCACATCAAAATTCTACGTATAGAAATATCTGAAAAAATGAAAACTATATTTCTTTTTGGTTTTTATTATATGACCCTTGACGAAGAAATGAAAATATTTCGAATGCTTGGTCAAATAAAAATAAAACGTTAATAAAGACATTTCCTGGCCGAATTTCCCGCAATTCTCTAAAGTTATATATATTTATATATTATATATATCCCACAATTGACAACGCCCGCCGTAAATTTATAATGACAGACTTCTTTTCTCCTTGCCGTTGACACTAATCTATTATTTTTAAATTATGCATATAAACGTATACCTAAGCTCGTTTATTTGTGTTCACTTTATTCTGAATGCAAAAGATCGTACTACAACTTTTATTTTTATTTTATTTATTTATTTCAACGGAAAATCTATTTTTACACAAATGTATATATAATAAATTGTAATAATACATAAACATGATCTATAATAAACATTAAACAAAATTTACAGTAAAGCAAAATGAAGTGAAAGAAAAACATAGTAGAATCACATAGGTTGTTGAATATCACAGTAAAGGTAGGACAGGTAATCGACGTTTGAGGGCGGTTAAAGTTAAGAGTTATACGTGATATAGGGCTATGGTATCCATAATTTGCGCTGTGTGCCGGTAGAAAGAATAAATTGCTTTTCCTAGTTCTGCGCACAGTGTTAAACTTTACATCTTGTAGTAAATCAGGACAACAGTATATACCATTTAATAGTTTAAACATAAACATTAGGTCAGCACAGAGTCTTCGCTCCCTCAAAGTCTTAATATTAAATCTGTTCATTACAATACCATAATCGATGTAGTAATTAAGTTTATTGTAAATATTAATATTTGATTTAAATGCCAGTTTACGAAGGAATCTTCGTTGAACACTCTCAAGAGCATCAATTTAGTATTGATAAAAAGGAGACCAGACTGTGGACGCATATTCAAGACCCGAACGCACTAGAGCACAATATAGTAACTTTATTGAGGAAGGAGATAAATCTGCACCATATCTAGATAGAAAGCCCAATCTTTTGAATCCCTCCTGAACAATCCTATCAATATGACTTTTAAAGGTGAGCTGCGCATCGAATAAGACGCCCAGGTCTCGAACCTCCAAAACCGAATTCAACATAACTTCGTTCAGAAAATAACGATTAGCATTTCCCTTACAGCGACCAAACCTGATGGAGAAACATTTATTAACATTTAAGGATAGGCTATTTTTTTCTGACCATAAATATAAACTATTCAGATCGGATTGTAAATTATCAATATCAGTTTGGTTATTGATACTTCTGTATAATTTCAGATCATCGGCAAACAGCACAAACTCAGAATGAGCCACTCCATCACCAATATCATTCACAAATAAGTTAAAAAATAAAGGGCCACAGTGAGATCCCTGTGGTACCCCTGACAATAGTTGTATCTGTTTAGACATGTAATTATGAATTTTTACACATTGACTACGACCCGACAAAAAACTCGATATCTATCTTATAGCAGATTCGCTAAAACCCAAACATTTTAGTTTATGTAGAAGTAGACTGTGGTTAACCCTGTCAAACGCCTCTGAGAAATCAGTGTAGATACTGTCTACATACACTTTCCTCTCAAAAGCGTTCAACAAGTATTGTTCGTAAGTAAGTAAATTAGTCACTGTTGACTTACCCCGAGAAAAGCCGTGTTGTTGCTTTATTATTAATTCTTTACATTTCCAAGCTAATTGATCTGTAATAAGTTTATCGAAAAGTTTTGGAATAACAGATTGAATAGAAATACCACGATAGTTAGTAATGTCCTGTTTATTCCCCGATTTAAATATTGGTGTTAAAAAACTCGTTTTCCAATAATTTGGGAAACAACCTGATTTTAGTGAAAGGTTAAAAATATGTTGTAATGGCTTGCTCAGAGCGTAGACACAGTTCTTTACTAAAGCAGATGGAATACCATCTGGTCCAGTGGAATAACTTAGTTTTAAATTGCTAATTCCATTAAAGAGTTCAACTAAAGTTACATTTAAACAATCAATATCAACTGTTCTTTTAGGTAAGTAATCAGGTAAGTCAAGATCACTTTCGATATAGGTTGTTGAGAAATGTTCGGCAAACAGATTAGCCATGTCAGCGCCATTCTCCACCGACTCATCTCAAAAAACATTGAGTTGGGATATGCTCCAGAATTACACGCGTCATGTACGTACTTCCAAAAAAATGATGGATTGTTAGAGATATTATCTTCTAGATGATTCAAGTGTTGAGTGTAACACGCGGCCTGAACAACTTTGCAACGTTCGCCTAGTACTGAAAACTCATTATAATGTGTCATCGAGTTACTTTCTTTGAATTGGCGATGGGCAATCTTTTTGTTTATTATTAGGTTGCGAAGTTCTCCAGAATACCACACAGGAAAATTTGAAGACCTGGCTCGTCTCAGTGGAACAAACATATTCAATGCATTATACAGATAGTCATAAAGACTTATATATATATATATCATTACAGGTAGCACATAATCCCAGTCAATGCTATGAAGATAATCGTTGACCAACAAAAAATTACAGTTTTTAAAATCATAATACATAACATCATATTTTAAGTTTATATTCTGTTTAAAACATGGTACTAAAAAGTGGTATGCTGAATGATGTCTACTTGTACCCAGCAGGCAATCATCACCTAATGAAACGAGAACCTCACAACCGCTACTACCAAATGTTAAATTTAAAAAGGTATTATTAACATTGGGGAACTGGTTAAACTGTATTAAATTCAAATAGTTTTAATTTGCACAAACAATATTAGCAGACGAACCTGGAGGTCAGTCCACCGTTAGGTAAACATTGTTATTCCACACACATCCCGGCAGATTAAAATCCCCACAAATCACAAACTCACTGGTTGAATATTGATCAGCTAAGTCCAAAAGAGTCCTACAATGATCATCTTATGCTTCAGACTTGGAATCAGGTGGGATGTATACTGATCCGAACACATACTTTGTACTGCCATAAGAAAGATGTACGAAGACGTGCTCCACAGTTGAGGTTCTTACTGAAATTCCCCTTGGCTTCGCGTGTTTACGTACTGCAATAAGTGTACCACCTCCTCGTTTTTTTGCGGAGGTGTTTGGGTTTCTGTCACACCGAAAAACATCAAAGTCTTTAATCTCCACCAATATCACTAGGTCGTAGGCACATGCATTTACAGCCATCCCAAGCTCATGCAGCTTAGTGCGAGCTCCACCTACACTCTGAAAGTAGCAATGGAGCTTTCCCACTTTCTTACCACACCTTAATCGTTTTTTGAATTCCCATTTGATGTACCTTGATCTGCACTACCATGATTTGTTGAGTTAAATTTAGCTATATAGTGTTTTCCATTTTTGTACCTTATGACCAAGTCTGTTTCGCCATTATTTTTCCTTTCATTAAGTTGAATGTACATGGCTTTCTGTTCCTTCTGTTGAAGATGTGTAAGGTCAGAATTTATTTTCATATCACAACCCTTCAGCTTATGTTTTCGATTTAAACAGTTTTGCGCTATTTTACTATCTGCAAAAATAATCCTAATAGGTCGGGGTTTAGAGTTATTTGAAGAAGTGTTTTTGGGGCGACCAATCCTAACTACTTTAAATTCTAAATCTGTATCTACATTTATTTTTTGAAGAAGATTAACAACATGAGCTTTGTCATGATCAACGCGTTCTTTTAACTGCTCTGATGTACTCTCTACAATGTTAAACAAGATGACATTTTTGGCATTTTCACTACGGTTCTGTAGTTCGGCTATACTATCAATCTGATTTTCTGCTAAAGTAGGTCCAAGGGCAGCTAGTGTTGTTCCGTTTGTAAGTTCTTGAACACTGTGGCGAAGTTCTGCAATTTCGTTTTCAAGTTGAACAATTTTTTCCTTTTGAGTCGAGCGTATCTCTTCTAGAGTCTCACTAATCGAGTCTTTTTGATCCATTAGGACGCTCAAAAATTGTGACATAACAACAATCACATCTTTATTACTAGGATTATCTTTTTTTAACAAACCGGCTATTTGAGCTATCACATCTTGAGGTGCCAAGGCACCAGAAATATGTGTAGTTTCCAATTCTTGAGTTGTCTGCTTATTTTGCTTGAGATTTAAAGAGCTACCCGATTTGTGAGAGCGGCCTTTTTAGGATTCGTACCTGATGAGGAGGGCTTGAGGGATTTGAAACGCCACCCAATGATACTCGTTTAAAACCATTACTTTTACAAACATTACATTGCCATCCATGTGAACCAGTTTTTCGTGAGACAGCGGTGATTTTATCGAAATCAGAATTAGATAAGGTAGAGCATCCTTTATGAATCCAGGAGCAACATCCTGAACATCCTATAGCAGTTTGATTAGATCTAATATTTCTTTGACAAACTGAACATGTTGCGTTATCGTTCATGTTAATGTTCTGTGAGGTATTTTACATAAAATAAGATTTATTAAATTTATTATGGCGATACTACATGCGATGAGATTAATTCCTAACCGAAATTTATAAATCTAAACTTCTTTGAACTCAATCAGTAAGACACACGCAGTTCCGCGTACAAGCTGTATGGTAAATTATGACGTCACAAGACTTGAAACGGTGTATTTGTACTAGAATATGTACTATTTTCCTCTTGCAATTGTACACTTATACGTGGCAACACTGAACGATTTTTCACATTGTTTACGGTTGTTTGTAAATATTTGTGCATGAAATTGAAGAAACAAAAACCTTTAAATTGTGCTGCATTCACTACCACATGACACTAAGGCAACTAGAAACTGATTAAAATTAACTTTCACAATTTTCGAGATATTATTTCGCTAGTGGTTGATAAATATATTCAATAAACAAAAATGTCAACAAACGCGACGATTGACGTATCTTCAAATCCAGCATTTAATAATTGAATGTAAGGAATGTATATTTTTTATGTCAAACACCTATAAAAATATAGCAAACCCGATTCCTTACAAACGAATAAGGAAGATGTTTCTATTGAAAATAACATTTCCCTGCTTTAATCTCTCAGGTGTTATCAAAATTAAAGATTTTTTTATATTATTTGTATTTATTTCACACACTTTGTATATGATAAGAAATGTATATTTTTTATGTCAAATATCTATAAAATGATATATATACCGCTTTTTTTTGGATCCACATACATCGGTTTTGCCTCGAAATGTATGAATATGTAGCTTAGGGACAAAAGTCCAGATATGTATCTGCCTTCTAAAGAACGATAAAATAGCAATTGCAAGTCATGTTGATCCTTAATGCAATTAACGCCAATTAATACAGAAAAACAACAACATTTTGACTTACCCGAGAAAAGGCGCGTTAAGAGTTAAATAGTCCAATTTTCTGTACACTTCGCAGTTACGTACCATAATGCCTAACAACTCACATAAAAATTATGAAAAATAAGCCAAAAACTTATGAAAATCGCCCAAAAACAGTATTCCGAATTAACGCATCATCGCTGTGTTTGATTTACAACCTTACGACGGCAATTCACAAAAAAGCAACGATGTCGAAATAACATTGTATTTATATACAAAACAAAATAACAACTTTAATTATTTGTTAATGATAATTATATATAATTATTGAAATATTAGAGAGGTCTGGGGGGTTATTATTGCAGTATTAGTGCCGCTTTAAAATTTAATTCTAATAATATTAGCAACAGTGGCGGCTCGCGGGTGAAAAAGTAAGTGAAGTGCAAATGAAGCAAGAAAATATCGCAATAATTTTCTTTCCAGAACTTTTTCATATGTAGAGGGAGTAGAATATTTTTTTACGACTTACCTAAATTTTGTATACTAAATCCTCATAAAATGGATGAGTTGCCCTAATCTCCTCCAGAAATTCCTTTTGAATTGAAATATTGCCAAGAGAAATAAGTCTTTCTTGAGAGATTGTATTTCCTAAATAAGTTTTTACACATTTGAAGCAAGAAAAACTTCTTTCCACTGAAGCACTTGTCGACGGTATTGTCAAAATAAGGGAAAACAATTTGTATGCCTCGGTAACAATATATTTATTTTTATTAATTTTTGTACTTGCTCTTGCAGCGACATATTCCATTTACTCTCATTGGCAAAAATAAGACCAAGCTCATTTTTAAGTCGTGACTTTTTGAAAATATTTCCCCATATAACTGTAACAAATTTTCAAACGGGCCAGTCGGAAAATTTAAACTGTATTCGGAAAATTTAGCAGAACCTGCCAAACATGAAAATGTAAGTTTTTCACAATCTTGAAATCTTAGTGTCATTTCCATTAAAATATGGTCCAATATTTCATAAAAAGGGTTCTATACTTAACCTTAATTTCTTCAGGTGAAAGCTTAGCAAGCTCACTTTTGTAATGATTTATGTCTGTAATAGAATTTGCTTTACTAAACATGGTATTAAAAAAATGTTCATTTCTTTTTTTACAGAGCGCCTCACGACAGCGTTTTATATTGGATAAGAACGTCAAACAGTATGTCCGTGATTGACAAAATGCCATTAAACACTAATGCCAGAAACGTGAATTCATATTTGTCACAGTTTGTAATAAATTCAAAGATGTCTTTTAATTTATTCCAGTCTTGAACAATAACATTTACTAACTTCGAATTTAAAGTTGTAACAACTCTATAAATAAATGTAACACAACACAGTCAAGTTAACTGCAAAGGAACTCACCGGTTGAACTGAACGACACGTGGGTGTAGTGTACTGCGCCTGCAATTCACCGAGAGCGTTGTATGGCGCTGAGCTCGACGTCATCACGTACGCGTTGTTATGGCAATATAGTAGGAAAATCGTAAACTAAACATAGCACCTCCAGCAAAGTCAAAGCGGTTTGCGCCACTGTTATAGTTGTTATAATAAAGTTCGATTGAAAGTTTTAAAAAGACATGCCGCGAAAGGCCAAGTAAAATATTTATTCGAGATGTACAGTTTTTTTTACCAATTAGATGAATAAATGAATGTAAAAACTAAAATTTTAAGAGATATATAGTAAATATAGTTAGATGTTTGCTTGTTTACTTTTCCTGGCGAAGTAGCACTTCACCTACTTCACCTGAATAGCAGCAACTGATTAGCAAATATAAATGTAGTTCATAGACATTTATTATGTCTATGTTTTTGTTCTGTGTAAGATGGTTGATACACAGTTAACTACATTCAAATAATACAATAGACCAAACAAGTATTAATTTTCAAATGAAAACAATTCCGTCTCTCTGTTGTCATGTCTATGTCTGTATACCGCAAGCAATTAGGTTTGCCGTAAAAAAAAACAAATTGCGGAAGGAATAGATCCTTTTAGAAAATATATTCCATCGTACTATGTATCCAATTTAAAAGGTCATAAGATGATTTTACTGAATGTGTCACCACCTGTCAGATTTTTTAATATATATATATATATATATATATATATATATATATATATATATATATATATATATATATAATTATTGAAATACTTTCAAAGACGTTTTCGCATTTAAGATCTCCCTGAATACAAGCCTGCCTGATGAGGGTAAAGGCTCAGAAATCGATCGCAGGAGGGATATCCTGTGACATCATCGAAAGCAATTTCTCCTTGTAGGCCGCTTTCCTTCAAAAATGAAATATTTTTGCTTTTCCACAAATATCTTTTTACGACCAAGAAATCTGAATAAAGGTTTGTAAAAACACATCTTTATTTGATTTGAGCTTTACCCAAGCATATTACATGCTTTCGCCTAAATCCTATGGGTCGCAGCCGGAACACTTCGGAGCCCCTATAGGTGGCGCTAAGTGTTATGCTTAGCCCGTGGAATCTTTCTACTTTGAAAGACGTTTTCGTTTTTGATTATGTCGCATCGATGATCTCTGACCATTTGAGATCTCCCTGGATACAAGCCTGCCTGATGAGGGTAAAGATCCCAGAAATCGATCGCAGGAGGGGTATCCTGTAACATATTCAAAAGAAATTTCTTCTTGTACATCGCTTTCCTGCAAAATTTAAATATTTTTGCTTGTCTATAAATATGTATATATATATATATATATACGGCAAAATTTTATAAAAAATAGTATTACAAAAAGATGAAATTTAATTCAAAATATTTTATTATTATTTAGTATTTTTATAAATCATTGAATTTATTTTGAATACTAATATTTTTTCATTTGAAAATAAATACTATAAACAAATACTCGGAACATCAATGAGATCTTCTATCTCCCCCATTATTGCCCAGTATGTAATGATGTTAGATACAAATGTCAAAAGTTGAAAATAATAAATTAATTACAGACTGGTATATCAAACCTACCAGTTCCGTTAGGTATATTAATTATAAGTCATATCATAGTAACAAAATGAAAATTAATTTAATAGTAACTTTAAAAAACGTTAAAGCAAAAAAACTTCAGAATCCTACAACAAATGTTTGCTAGATAACTCATACCCAATTAAACTTATTAAAAAGGTATTATACAACACTAGAAATAAAAATATTGTGACCGAAAATAATCATGAAAGGAATAATATCAATCCTAATAATATCTTACTTTTTGATTCAACTCCTCATATTAAAAATTTGAGTCCCAAAATTATTAAAATATTTGAACAGAAAATATAAATATACTACGTAAGGCCAAAACCATACATATTTTATATAGTAAATTAAAAGATAAAGATCACGTTTTAAACCAGTATAATTGCGTTTATTCCATTCATTGTTCAAACTGCGATAAGAAATACATTCATCAAACAAAACAAAGATTAAGTGAAAGAATTGCAGTACACAAAAATGAGGCAAAACTAAAGAAAGGATCTTGTGCTCTTTCAGAACATACTAGCTGGCCCGGCAGACCTTGTTCTGCGTTTTCAGTTAAATGGCGCATTGAGTTTCCAGTGGAATTACAAGAATATGAGGCGCATTCATCACATTGTCCAAAAATTTTATTGATGAAAAACATACTGGTTTTATAAAAAAATACGCAATAAAAAATACAAAAAATAGAGTTGAAGGTTCTCGGTAACCAAATGATTATTTCAAAAAAAAATCATGTAAATTGGTGGCGTACAACTCTCTCACGAACTTGCTGAAAAATATGACTTAGTGTTTGAAATATATACATGATAGGTACGGGACATACACGTAATTTTAACGAAACAAAAATTTTACACACTGAACATCACACTAGTACAAGGCTTTTTTTAGAAATGTCCGAAATACATAAAAGAAAAGTTCATAATAAAAAAAAACGGATATCGTAAACTTAAGTTCCATTTATACTTATTTCAAATTTAGACGACGAATAATTCCTTAAAAATCATAAATAATTTTTTTCAAATTACCTCCATTAGTTTGTTTCATATACTGCATAACGTATTATCTAGTGTTAAAACATTTTTGAACATACCCCGCTTTTTTATATTATACATTTGACATACTTAACTTACTTCTGTCATTGCTTGATAAAAAAACAATACAGCACTAATACTGTAATATTAACCTTTGTTATATTTCATTAACTATATATAATGATTATCAAGAAATAATTATTCAAATAATTGTTTTGGTATTTAAATACAATGTAATTGCAACACTGTTGCTTTTTTGTGAATTGCCGTCGTAAAGTTGTAAATCGAACAAAGCCGTGATGTGTTGATTCGGAATATCGTTTTTAGCCATTTTTGTGAGCTTTTGGCTTATTTCTGATAATTTTTATGCGAGCTCTTGGTTATTATGATGCGTAACTGCGAAGAATACAAAATATTAAACTATTTAACTCCTAAAGTCAAAATGTTGTGGTTTTTCTGCATTAACTGGCGTTCCTTGATTCACCCTAGTATTTTATTATTTGTAGGTATAGTTAATTACATTAGGCATTAATATGACTCGTAATTGCTATTCAAATCGTTTCTTTAGAAAGCAATTACATATCTGCACTTTTGTCCCTAACAAACCGATGTATATAGATCCAAAAAAACAGAGGTATATTATGTCTTTATAGACATTTGACATAAATAATATACATTAGATTATTAAATTACTGAGTTGTAGTATGATGTTTTGCTTTCAGAATAAAGTGAACATTTGTCATACTAGTAGGTTGACATAATGTGTCAATGGCGAGAAGAAAAGAAGTGTGTAATTATAATGTGATTGTTCCTGTATTAAGAAACTCTCGACTGTTTCTTATAACAAACCCTAAAGTCTTGAAACCAGTTCGAATAATATCAGATATATGCGGTACAAATGATAATCTATTATCGAATAAAACACCAAGGTCACGAAAATTAGTTTCACGACTCAGCGTACTATGATGTATTGTATAATGGTAGATAATTTCAGGCTTTAGTGAGTAAGAGACTATTTTACATTTGTCGGGATTTAACGGCAATTTATTTTTAAGACACCAATTAGAGACTCGATCTATCGACTCTTGCAGACGCAAGCAATCCTGTGAGGATTTAATCCAAGCAACAAAAAACTTCATGTCATCAGCATATAATAGCCCATTTACATTGACTTCATCCAGAACGCCGTTGATAAAAATGTTAAAGAGTAGTGGCCCTAGTGTTGATCCCTGTGGGACATCAGAAGTAGCTCTTATCTCTCCAGAGCTTTGACCACTGCATTCCACTATTTGTTGCCTGTCAGTTAGATATGATTTTCGAAAAGTTAGTAAGTTTTGTGAAAAACCGAAATTGTGCAAATGTGACAGTAGAATGCTGTGATCAAGTCTGTCAAAAGCCTTTGAAAAATCTGTATATATGACATCAACTTGACACTTATCGTCAAAGGCTTTGGCAATAAACTGTGTAATGACAAAATGATTAGTGCTAGTTGATTTGCCCTTTACAAAACCGTGTTGAAAATTTGATATTTTATTTTTTAAATAAAATGAGCAATATTTCCAGACACTTCGAAAAATTACAAATTATAGATTTGGTTCTTAGATCCCTTTTTAAAAACTGGTATAATTTTAGATACCTTCCAACTATCCAGAAACTGACACGTTTTTAAACATAAATTAAATAATTTAGTAAGCGGGGACGCAAAAACAATAGCACAATCGCGAAGCAAAAAGGAAGGATCTCCATCAGGTCCAACCGTTCCCTTAGGCTTCATTTTCCTCAACCAGCGCAGGACAAAATCCTCATCCACCTGATTCAAATTAATATTTTCCAGAAAAATATAATTTTTTTCGTTAAACCGTACATTATTACTTGGTTCAGTACAGGACACCTGAAAAAAATGTGCAAAGGCATTAGCAATATCTTTAGGATTTGTATAACCATTCTCGCCCAAATATGAAAATTGTATGTTATCTTTTGCCAATCCAGAGAGTCCAAGCCTCTAATAATCTGTATTTTGACCTACCCAACTTGAGATCATATAATCACAAAATATACATATCGCTAATCTAAGTATATTCTTTCTTTTTCTCTCAACCCGTATTGGCAAAGATACATTCTTTACAGGAATTAATTACAAAATGACTGCTTTGTTAAGCCTTATCCCAATTAAGGCTCTTGCTAATGATAAGACAAAAAAATTAATATTTATTATTAATACTTAACTTTACAAATTCTTATTTAAAACTTACTGATACCACTAATACGTTAAACTTACTTGATATCTATATTTTCTTTATATTATAATAATATACCGATACAAATAATAATTTAAATTTACTTGAAATATGTATTTTTTCTACGTTATTTCATCTACCTCTGGTTATACATTGTGGTTTAAAACCACCGCAAAGTTGTTTATATTGTGGCCACTAGCTGGCCGATAATTTGTGGTTAACACATGGACTACAATAGACAGACTCTCTGTAGTGTCAGTAAATTCCCTTAGAATGTTAGACCGTAGAGCCGCAATATTGATTAGATATTAACAAAGATTAAGTAAAATTTCGGGGTATAAGGGCGATTCTTTAAGCCTTAAAATTTGCTTTTATACAGGTTTTTTTTATATCAACGTAATTTTTTTCAGAAAATATTGGTATATTAAAAAAAATATATTTTAGGCCTTAATCACCTAAAGGCCAAGTTTATTGTTTCACAGATTGGAAAAGTATTAAACAAAAAAGGAAAAAATGTGCTGCTAGGGCATTTTAAAATATGGCTTTACTTAAATTCTTGCTAAAAGTAAAATTTTGTATTTTTTGGGGCGAAATAATTCTTTAATACAACACAGACACAAACTTCATATATATATATATATATATATATATATATATATATATATATATATATATATATATATATACACTCTTATCTACTATGCCGAGCTTTCCGAAATCTTTATTTCCTTCTTCAAAACTGGTTGAGCTAAACTTTACCCAATATGTACTTGTATTCAGCTATGTAGCTCGTCGCTCAATATATATATTGCATTATATATATATATATATATATATATATATATATATATATATATATATATAAAGTGCTTTCATTCCGCAACAGTATGGAAGACAATAATCGACAAAACCCAAAATCGCAAAAACTCAAGCGCAATTAGCGCAACAACAGCACCATCTGGGAAACATAAATAACGACCAACAGCCGCGCAGATATAACCTTCGGCCCTGGGTGGGGGTATAAAAGGAAGCATCGCAGTCACCAATACTTCAAACTCTATTCGGATGCGAGAAAGAAAGCTTTGAAAATGCTTAATGTGATTTTGGCGAAACATCAGCAAAACTGTTCTTTTCAGAACGACAGTAGTGAATATATATATATATATATATATATATATACGTATATATATATATATATATATACGCTATATATATATATATATATATATATATATATATATATATATATATATATATATATATATATATATATATATATATATATATATATATATATATATATATATATATATATATATATATATATATATATATATATATATATATATATATAGATATATATATATATATATATATATATATATATATATATATATATATATATATATATATATATATATATATATATATATATATATATATATATATATATATATATATATATATATATATATATATATATATATATATATATATATATATATATATATAAACAATTTTGCTGACGTTTCGCCAAAATCGCATTTGGCATTTTCGAAGCTTTCTGTTTCGCGTCCGATTGAAGACTGAAAGTGTTATTTTTAGTCAGTCGGGTAAGTTTTTTTTTAGTTATGCCGCAAACAGACAAGCAGAGCGACGAAACTGAGAAAATATTTTTTGGGCTTTCTAGGGACACTGAAACGTGAACATCTGAAAAACATTTAGAGGGAGTTTTTTAAAAATTACAATACCTCCCTCTTACGAGGTAAGTAAAAATCAAAAGTTTCAAATAAATTGTTACAATTTAATAAATAAACTCTCTATTAAATGTAACATCTGCAGATCTAGGCTTGTTATTCTAATGATATATAAATTTAACATATTTTCTTTAATTTGAATTCCATGTTTAAGACGAACGATCGCATGTTAGATAGCTTACAGTCTCATATAATTTCAAGACCTCTTCATTTCAAGCTTGCCGTGACAGCTGGAATCGTTTAACGGTTTAGTTCAAAAGATATCTCAGTAATTGTGCACTTAGTGTGTTTCCTTTAAACAAAGATACAAAGACGACGAGGATGCTACCGCATTTCAAAGGGCATGAGACGTCATCGTTTACGTTTATAGCGTCTGAAGGTAACTATTTGGAAAATTGCCGAGAAACATGAAACGATTTTAAACACGAGCGTTATACAAGTGTTTACTATTTTCTATTATAAGTTTATTATGCTCTTGCTAATACAATTAATAAAGTGAATAAATATACTATAAAGGGTTCGTAATTTGGACTAATAAATCATGAAAATCTGCAAAATTAATAACAATATTTTACCGCTACTGTAAAATATTACAATTGTGTAGCGCTACTTCAAAATGTTGTTGGGTAGGTCGTTTAAGGCGTTAGACACCTAAAGTATGTAGCCATACGTGGACAGATTCTAAATCGGCTAAGCGTACAGACTTTGTTAGGTCGTGCAGTTAAAGACACCGATAAAGTGGAACTCTACGAGCTATAGCTCGGTAACGGTACGTAGGAGAAAACCTTTTTTCATAGATCGAGAATAGAGGACAAATTGGAACTTTTTTTGGCGTTAACCTGATTGTAATGGAGCCTATAATAAGCCATAATAATTCAAAATGTAGGTTACTAAAGTTAATTTTCCGAGGTGGGAAATTATTTTTCGGATTTCTTGTCCAAAAATTTCGGAAAGGTTCGTTAACATTAAAAATTAAAACGGGGTAAAAAATGAAGTAACGTTGAAGGTATTTTGTGGGGTCAAACCCCGATCACTTTATCAAGGTAAGACGGGGTTCCATGGGGAATGCAAAGGAAATTCAAAATCAGTATAGGATGCTTGACACAGGCATGCCGGGAAAGCAGTCGAAATGCAAAACAAAACTAGAAAAACTATTTACCCTTACAGTTTTTACACATTTTACTATTTTTTTCGAACAGAATAATAAGGAGCTGGAATAGTTTATGATACCCCAAACTTCCCCAAGGGATTGAAAGCCATATTGCGTCCATATACTGTCCGAGCCATTTAGGAATAATATTTCATCTTAATCCCAGGCGAAACTAGTAAATGCACAAAGAAAATCCACGTATCTTCTAGAAACTGGTGTAAAATTCAGTTTGATGGGTGTTAAGGGTGAATTTTGAGTAATTTTTGAATTGTAGTCTGCACGAATTGACCCTTCCTAGCGTCGTATCGGTACCTCCTACATTTTCTACTATAATTTATAACTTTCGACCTTCTCTGCAATCTTATATTCCTGCGATTAAATTATTGTCCTTTGTTTTTTGGGTTGATTGTCAACACCACTAATGTAACTGTGATGTACCTACCAATTTGAATTTACTAGCCCTGATGATGGAACAAATTGGTGCATAAACGTCGACAACAAAAGAATAAATTTGATAAGCGGTTTTTATTATCGAATTTTTAAAGCCTCCATTTTATCGCATCAAAATTTGATCCTACGTTACACCGGAATTTCTAAAATAAACAAATTTATCAGTATACTTTTGAAAATATCACTTATATGCCCCAATCTTATCTAAAGGTAAATCTCAAATTATATAGGAAATTCGAAACAACAAATCAGAAATTTAATTATAAGTTATAAGTTACAGTCAAGTATCTTTAGCTCACTAAATTGGAACACATAATCTACTCTCGATCCCTTTCTATTTATATTCGAGGATCCCTGGGAATTGATACATTTTCTATAACGGACAAATAAACGGTAGACTCAATTTCGCAATTTAATATTTTAAATTGATTGGAGAATTTATTTTGCCTGCCTAAAATTCAAAACGCCTCTTTAACCTTCGGGGTTATATTGATTTCGAAAGAAAATATAATATCGGTGATAAAATATACAGGGAGCTTTAAAAAACATGACCCAGCGCCTGATGGGAGATTCCTTGTCATAGAATATAACAAAAATGTCGAATAAACGTAGGTTCACGATGGCTTTATTTTAGTGAGGTACTAGTTACTAAGATTTTTTTTTAATTTGGTTTTTTACCCGTATAATGTGAATAAAACCCAGTATAGTCAGAACATGTGCAAAAATGTATTTTTTATTAAGAATTTCTGTCAGTATTTACAACCAGTACGTACAAACGAGTAAGATTATGCATTTCAATAAATAATAATACTGCTGCTTATGTAAATTGAGTAGTTTACCAATACAAGAAAATCACATAATACTGATAACGTACCATCTGCGCAATAGGTATAAGTTGATAATAATCAGTATTTTGAACCTTTTAATATTGAACCAAAATACTCCTCGTTATTTGACACTCTCTCTTTCCATAATATGCGTCAATTTTATTGTGTTTTTAATAACAATAATAAATTGCTCGATTTAATTGCGTAATAAGACTAAAATTCTAGAGATCAGTCACTGTTCATGTCCTCTTGTGGAGGAGGATGTATATCACCCATGTATAGAATTTCTTTTCGATGTAGAATTGCATAAACCTTTGGAAGTTAATTGTAATACATATTTTAAACGAGCGAATCATTAATTAATAAATCAGGAGATCAGGCATTTTGACTGGACCTTGGCTTTTAATAAGAAGTCTCTTAATAGCCGCTTGGATATTTTTTGTAAAATTTAAAAAATGGAATCTCTTTTAAGAAAATATGTAAGAACGTATTCAAAAAACAAATTTTTTCCAATTTTTTATTCCCAGGCTACAATAAGCTGTGAAGGAAAAAAATAAAATTCATAAAAATTGGCGTAAATTCAAAAATTTTAATGATTATAATTTATTTAAAACGTTAAGGGCAAGGTGCCAAACCTTAATTGAAATCGACTTTAATAAATATACCAGGTCTCATATAACAGTTTGTTAGTAAGATACCCGGCGAGATGCATTGGGGTGACAAGTATGTTAGAGGTGGCTCCGATTAGCCGATTTATTCGGGACATACTTCGAGAGTGTTTTCGTGCCTGAGAGGTATCAATTTAATCAAATCCCTAATAATTTAAATAATTTAAATTTGCAAACTGTTGTCTTAACAGAAAATAAACTTTTAGAGGCATTGCACGTACTTGACTCTAAAAAAGGCACTGGTCCAGATAAGTTGCCCGCAACTTTTATTAAAACATGTGCTAATTCTTTATGTATTCCTTTAACAATGCTTTACAACTACTCTCTTAGGGTAGCTGAATTCCCAGATAAGTGGCAAGATCTCAGTCATACCAAAACTCTTGGAAAAAATGATTTATGAATATATTTTTATCCTTGTAAGAAACGTTATAACATGGCTTTATTCCTGGTCGTTCTCTGGAGACAAATTTGTTTATATTTTGTAAAAAAGATGTCAAATTTGACAGGTAAGATAAATACGTCACAATTTTTAATTTCATTGTGCATTATTTTTTAAGCAAAAACTTTTTGTAAGCGCAAATTTTACTAAAGTCAATTATCAAAAAAAATCCCCACACTGTTTATCAATGACAAAAGAGTAAAAAACGACAAACCTTAATTAAACGGCCTTAAACGACAAAATTTAATTTTAATTTTATCTGTACAATACAATGTACCCCACACAAAATATTGCGTTTATTTTGAAGAAAAAGTAGGCTGTCAAAACTAAACTTATTATCAAAATACAAGAGTTCTAACCACACTACACCACAACTTGTTACGTTCTGGACGCGCGTTTCGCTAACCAAGTTAGCATCATCAGCAGATGATATAAACTAAAGTAACTTATCCTAACCGAGACTATTTATAGGTAAATGTGGTCACACTTGGTTGCACCCGACTGCACCGTTGTCAAGTAAACAATAACTATAGGGAATAGGCCCTCTGTCTTTATTTAGTGCTTTCTTACCACATTTAACTATTTCTATACTCTCAAATGCATCCAATAATCTATTATTAGATACATTTTTAATCAACTTAAGATTATTTATTCCTATTCGGTGATTGTTTTCCAAAGCATGTTGGGCAACGCTTGACTTTTCTGTTCTTCCGTATCTTAAATGTGCCATGTGTTCTTTAAAACGAATGTTTATGGAGCGTTTAGTTTGCCCAACATATTTTAGATCACAATCATTACAGCTAATTTCATAATGCCACTCCTCTCCCTCAAGTCGACTTTGTCTTTGGGGTTTCCAAGGAGATTTTTTAAACTATTCTCCGTTTTGTAGGCTACTCTAAAACCTACGTTTTTAAATACTTAAGAACGTAACAAGTTGTGGTGTAGTGTGGTTAGAACTCTTGTATTTTGATCTATCTTCCACCACAGGTTCCAGTGTTAGGACTTAACATGGCTTCACGGTCAACGGAACAAAACCTTTATTGTAAGTACTGTTAAGATTAGGTTAATAGCAGCAGATATTTGGTTTCTAAAATCATGCAAGTCTTTTTCAGTTTTCCCTAAATTCATTTCAGTCAAGATCCCTAAACAATCACCCGTTACTGGGAAGGTTGAATCTTTTGCCAAACAAAAGTGGCTAGATTTAGAAATTAAAAATCTGTATAGCAAAAAATGCTTGAAATTGAAGCATACGAATTATTTAAAAAACTCACTTATAAGCTTAGTAATTTAGAATTTGAACAGTGGTTAGATTTCCAAAGAAAAATGTTCGTAGTTATCGATGCCAAATTTTTGAAGAAAATGTGTTCACTTAAAAACAAACTGAGAAAGTTGAAACCACAAAAACAAATTTCTTCGGAAGTCGAGAACATTGTAGAAAATCTTTCTTCTCAGTCTTTTGATAATAGAGAAATCGCCCTTTTGAATAAAGGTTTGAATTTTGCAGAGCCTCCAGTAAAAAATAGTTTACCAACTATTATAGGGAATATCGAAAGTTCCATTCAATACGTGCCAGAGTCAACTAAGGGATTCATTAGAGAGGCTTGCAGAAATCAAATCTCAAAAAACTTTGTTAACAACAAGTCAAAATATGTTTCTTTAAAAACACTGAAGTTATCCAGGGACTGAAGAAAAAGGAATGTTTTTATTTAAAAGCTGACAAAGGAAACAAGGTTGTTATACTAGACAAAACAGATTATTTTGAAAGAGTAGACAATTTGATCCAAACTGGTCCTTATGATTTAATTGAGAAAAACCCGTTATCAAAAATGATAGCAGAAGTAAAAAGAACTTTAAAACAGTGTAAAAACCTTGTGTCCGATAAACTAAAATTCAAACTAACCCATAGTAACCCACAGTTATCTAAACTGTATTGCCTTCCCAAAATTCATAAACCTGGGAAGCCCATGAGACCTATTGTTTCAGCTGTTGGATCACCAACGTACAATATTTCAAAATGGTTAGTAGAAGAATTCGGCAAATTAAATATCTCGTATGATAACTTTGAGGTTACTAACTTATTGAATTCTTAGATAAAATTAAGAATGTTCACTTAAAAGAAGGTGAAATTTTAATATCTTTTGATGTAAGCTCATTGTTTCCTAGTGTACCCATACCACTAGCTTTAGAGTACCTAAAGGAACTACTTGAAATCAATAATTTGAGTATTTACTTCTCACAAAATTATGTATGAATCAAAATTTTTTTCAGTACAACAATAAATATTATAAACAACTAGAAGGAACTGCGATGGGCAATTGCTTATCTCCGTTCCTTGCAAATTTGTTTATGGGCAGATTAGAAACCCAATTCAAAAAAGAACTCAAGTATTTCCCAAGGGTGTGGTATAGATACGTAGACGATATATTTGCTATTTTTGATACTAAAACAGGAAACTTGGAAACATTAAACAATAAATATCCTTCCATTAATTTTACGTACGAAAAGGAGAACAATGGGCAATTACCTTTTCTCGACACGTTAGTTATTAGAAATAACGATAAATTAGAATTTGATATTTATAAAAATTTACTAATACTGATAGATATATAACATCCGACTCATTTCATTGCCGTCAACACAAAATGGCAGCATTCCATTTCTTAACTCACAGATTAGTCAATTTTCCACTAAGTAAAGAACGTTTTAACAATGAAATGAATCGGATTAAAAATATAGCTAAAAGTAATGGATATAATGATAATTTTGTACATAAACTAGTAAATAGACATAAGCATAAGAAAATGTTAAAAGATGCCACTACTCTTCAAATACCTGAGGCTTCAATAAATTCATAGTAATCCCATATGATCCCAGATATACGAGAGGTCTAGAAAAAGTATTTAAAAACGTAGGTTTTAGAGTAGCCTACAAAACGGAGAATAGTTTAAAAAATCTCCTTGGAAACCCCAAAGACAAAGTCGACTTGAGGGAGAGGAGTGGCATCTATGAAATTAGCTGTAATGATTGTGATCTAAAATATGTTGCAAACTAAACGCTTATAAACATTCGTTTTAAAGAACACATGGCACATTTAAATGGAAGAACAGAAAAGTCAAGCGTTGCCCAACATGCTTTGGAAAACAATCAAATAGGAATAAATAATCTTAAGTTGATTAAAAATGTATCTAATAATAGATTATTTTTTGAGAGCAAAAAGTTAAATGTGGTAAGAAAGCACTAAATAAAGACAGAGGGCCTATTCCCTATAGTCCCCTCTATTGTTTACTTGACAACGGTGCAGTCGGGTGCAAAAGTGTGACCACATTTACCTATAAATAGTCTCGGTTAGGATAAGTTACTTTAGTTTATATCATCTTGATGATGCTAACTTGGTTAGCGAAACGCGCGTCCAGAACGTAAACTCTTGTATTTTGATCTATCTTCCACCACAGGTTCCAGTGTTAGGACTAAACTTATTATAAAAGCCAATCGCCAAATTTCCTGGATGAAAGAAACCGCGATTTTCATATACCAGATTTTAATTTTCTCGGTTCATTAATTTAATTAGGAAATTAATTAAACAGGTCTTTGAAAGCGGTGCCTGAAACGGAATGATGCTACTCGGTGAATTAAACATAAAGAGCTGTTTCTAATTCCTGAAATATTTATAGAGGAATGAAAATTAGGTTAAATCTTTTATATCATGTATTAAATTAAAGGGTTTGGCGAAGAAGGCATACATTCTGCATTTTTGTAATTTTCTAATGACGTGTCACAAGTTAGTTTTATGCCGGTTTTCCACCAACCGGACAGTGTTGACGTTGTGTTTGGTTTTAAGAAATGAAAACAAACGCAACAAATCATAAATTCTCTTTCAACCAAAATGTATTCGATTCAGTCTATGTTTTATTTTAGTTTTCCACCGTTTCCACTAGAGACACAAGTCGGTTATTTATTCTAGGTGATTTATTTCAATTTAATGGATAATACTGTAAAAGTCTAAAACGAACGCAACTATTTCCACTAAGCAGGGAGAGTTCCAAAACACCTTGAAACCTTTTGATGTTACTACTTCCAGTCGGGGCACGAAAAACAAGTCATAAACAGTCGCCAAAAACTCCAGTTTTATAAAAAGCGCCTGAAAATTCGCAGTTCTGTTTTTTTTTTCAACCCAAGTTTGTGTTTTATCTCTGTTTCCATTTGGTAGAAAACCGTCATACACAGAATATTTTTTAATTAACTGAGTAGGCTGTGATGGCTAAGAAAGCGACAACAATTAAAAACCGTAAGTCTTTTTTTAATATTCACTGTCTTTTATTAAGAAATTGTTTTACAAACATAAGAACAACTAACATAAAATGTAACTTAACCAAGTAGGAAGCCAGTTTTAATCCCTCAAGAACATTAAAAGTTAAGAAATTTTGGTATCTGGGATTAGACCGTGTCAAAATAGAATCACTTTTCCAGGTCTCGCCTTCGATTGCACGAGGCATCTTCAGAGATCTCGTGACGTAAAGTAAACTCCTTTTATGTTTAATTTATCAATTATATATTTTACATTATTCATTTGAGAAAAATGTGAATTTATCAGTTGAAAAATATGCTATGAAAATAAGGTGAGTACTTTACTGTATTGACTTACTAATAGTGTTATTATAGTAAGTTATTTCAATATAAATTTTTGATTTTTTTTTGTTCTGAGGCTTTACTTTCACTCGTGAGCAAAGCTTCTTCCTTGTAGTGTTGTTTGAGCAACATCCTTTGATCTACGATGGTTTCATTTAGAGAAATAACTAAGGAATTTAATTTAAAATACCCTATGGCTAATGTCAGCTTGGACGACATTCGGAAGAAAATCAATAGCCTCCGAACCCATTTTTTGTACAAATGAACAAAATAAAGAGAAGCACTGTCAGTGGGGCTGGCACTAACGAGGTATATACTCGTACCTTTTGATGGTTTGATAATTTTAAATTCTTAACAACCACAAATCCAATTAGAGGTTGTGAGTCAAATTTAAATATTGAAGAAGAGATGACATGCGAAAGTGAGAATGTAGTAGTTTTGTTCGAGGGGACAGTTGAGGAGTTGAACTCTGATTCAGCTGGTTTCAATGACTTGACATCACCTCTTCAATCTAGACCTTCCACCAGCACATCATTCACCGAGGATATAGAGCCTTATACAAAGAAGCAACTGAGAAAGCAAAGAAAGCATTTAAGAAATCATGGTTCTTGGGATTAGACCGTGTCAAAATGGAATCACTTTCCATGAGCATTAGATGAGACAAATAAACAGAAGGTTTAACAGTTGAAGGTTATTGAAAGTTTCCTATTATAAGTTTCCTTTCACAATTTTATATATGAAATAGTCTGGGGTTATTCATGTACATATATATTTTTTTCCAGGACAGTGCTGAGCTGTGTGAAATCGGAAGCCCCATTACCGGTAGAAATATTCAACTGGAAATTCATCAACTTATTTACACAAGACTTAATCAACAAGGTGCTGAATAAAGCTAACTTTTTAAAACTTATTGTTACAGTCTGAAAATTAAATTTATTTTGATTTTATTTAGATGTTATTTACCTACTCTGTATTTGTATATTCTGATCAATAAAAAAATCTAATAAAATATAAAAATTATAAAATTTATATTACATATAAATAATGTAATAATTAAGGAAAAAGTTAAAGAAGTCCAATCATAATTTTTACCCTTTAGTATCGAAGTGATATCTCTATTGATATAAAAGAATAAAACAAATAAAGGTAGGTATGTTATTATTATATACAAATTAATACTTTTCATTTTTTATTATGTTGTCACTATATGACTATATAATATAATTAACACAATTTTAATAGAGAAATAAAAAAAAAATATAACACGCTATATAAAAAATAAATGAATTCTAAATAATCATAACAACCATCCCTTAAGCATTAAACTTTAAACAAGGGACATGAAAATACGAATAATAAAATACTAGCTGAAACATAATAAAATATTAATTCTTATAAAACACAAGTACCTATTTACTGCGCTAATACATTACAGGTAGGTAGATTGAAGAGGTCAAGCTTTGTCAAACTGCCATGGTACGCTAACTTCATTCATAGAATAGTCTTTTCACACACTGAGAGGGAAGCCCCTCTAGGTCTATTGCGACTTTGATGAGATAACCCAAACTGAAAAATGTAATTTTTTGTCAATATCCTCTTCTAGTATTGGCCAACGATTCTCAGTTCGTAAAAAATTGTGTAGAACAGAGCATGCTAAAGTTATTTCTTGCAATTTATGGGCTCTCAAATTTAATGTTCTTAACAATATTATGAAGCAATTAGCTAAAATACCAAACGTATTTTCAACATCTCTTCTGTCATGACTATATAATTGAAAGTTCTCTGTTCCTCTATCATGTTTCTGAAGGAGTACGGTTTCATACCATGGTCACTTAGAGCAAAAAGCAACAATGACATGTGGAACTGGACAATCCTTTCCCGCAAAATATTTGTCTTCTCGTAACCAAATGATTACGGAAAAGAACTTTGGCTAAAGATGATTTCCTAAATACACCAACATCAGAAATTCGTTCATTTATTTCTACGGTCGCATAAATACATTTGTAACTGGCAGCCTACCACTGCTAGCAGAACAATGCTATGCGTGTTTTTATAACTATACTACATAGAAACATCCACTCTACGAGTCGGAAATCAATGTATTTTCCATCAAGTACCGTAATAACATTGGGGAAATTCCAAGTTTGTTGAAAGTTTATGGCGATGTTAAGCCATTCTGTTGCTGTAGTTGGAGTTGAAAAAGTATGTTAAAATTATAAAATTGCTATGCCTACTAGGCTTTAAAAATTGAAGAATTGCTCTGCAGACTTCGGGGACAAATAGTGATATGATGGACATAGATATCCTAAAAGTATACATCCGGCTGCGATATGTTGCTAGAAACCTCAACGTTATTAGTTTATCCTCTGCACTAACTGCATGTCGGAAATTTTTGTTTGGTCTCTCTATCATCGATTTTACAAGGTTCAATAATTTATCAAATGTTTGTTTTGTTATTCTCAAACATTATTTGAAATTTTCAAGATCTTGCTGAAACTCCTTTTTTGCAAATTACAAATCTGCTTTATTGTTGTCTCAGTCAGCATATGCATAGCCCCAATAATTAGAGCAATTGCTACAGCTCTCTTCCAATTCATCTCACTATATTTCCTCAATTTGCAGTACAGAGTACAAAGGTAGCCGAAATGTCAAAAAGATTCATGATGAACACGACTAGTGTAAAATCAGTCAACTTCGTGAAGAAATTCAAGAGGAAAGTTCATGAATTAATCCACGACAAAATTGTCAGTGTAATAATAGCTTTCGATATTTTTGCAGATCTCTGCGTTTTAGGGTTCCTAGATTCCGAAAAATATGGTCTCCTATTTCCGACTGTCTGGCGGTCTAGCTGTGGGCGACATAGCTACTAATTGATTTGCTTGAAATTTGGCTCAAAAATCGGGAGATCTATGGAAACGGAATGGTAAGATTTTGCAAAAATCCTATATGGCGAAACAAAATGGCGGTCAAACAAAATGTTACAAAAATCATAATAAAAAACTACTGATCCAAATGACCTCACACTATTTAGTATGATGTAAGGATTAATTGCTAAGATTTAGACGTAAAATCATAATAACGGAATAAATTCGGTTATAATGACGAAAAATAGCGGCACATTGAAGTATCTAAAAAATTATTGGCAAAAAACTACTTTTTCAAATGACTTGAAATATTGCACAGCAACAAGATATGAAGGGAATAGAACTTTTCTTATGAAGAAAAAAATCGGTAAATTGTACATTGTGAATAAAAAAAAAAATGTAGTATCCTGGGCATAAAACTAAACTTTTAGGAAAGACAAAACAGTAAAAAATAATAAATATTGAAGAAATAAAATCAGCAAACATGACTATAGATCAAAAACATCACAAGCCCCATGAATTTTAATTTTATTTTTGCATCCTGTTCTATACCCCACACAAAATGATGCAATTAATTTGTAAAGAAGTGGGCTGTCAAAACCAAACTTATTATCAAAGCAAATATGCAAATTTTCTAGATTCAAGACTGTAATTTTCATATCCCAAATTTTAATTTTCGCCATTTATTAAGTCAATTAGAAAATAAATTAAACAGTTCTTTGAAAGCCATGCCTGAAACGGAATGATGCTACTCAATGAATTAAACATAAAGAACTTCCTGAAATATTAATAGATGAACGAAGACTGTGTTAAATCTTTTAAATTATAGGGGTTAATAAAGAAACATACAGTGTGTCCCAGAATCGCTTCTCTATATAGGGATCTCGGCTCCTAATATACCTACAGCAAAGGTTAAATGGGGAAAGTTTTAGAGGAAACTTATTGCATTCGATATCTGGCGTCAGATTTACGATCGATCAATAAGTTTGGGAAATATAGGCGAAAAACCGAAAATGGCGGATTTCGTTTTTCGCCAGTATATCCAGAACGGTAAATTTGACAGCTGTCAAAATGTGACATTATTCGGACACATTTTTAAGACAAATAAGATGGCGTATACGACACGTCTTCATTCTTTTTTTGTTAACCCGCCTCAACTTTGATTTTTCTTATGACCGCCATATTGGAGTTTTTCGATTTTTGGAAAGAACCTAAAATTTTCAGGCTAGTGATTTCTCACAAGTGCATTAAAGATTTTAGTGTCATCAAAATATCACACTTCGTAAATTAGGTTTAAATGTTTTTAAAGGAGGCCATGATTTATTTGTCACAAGATTACATTAATAAGTAAGTAATGTATTGAACGCATTGAATTTTCAATACAACATGAACGTAAATAACGACTTAAAAAATCTAAATGAGCTTTAACTACTTTGTAAGTAGGTAACATTAATTTACAAATCTGCAAAATGACGTCCATTTGCATCGAGACATTTTTGACAATTGGTGACTGTTTTTCGTACAACCCTGGTAAGTGTATTTCGGTTAATATTTCTAAATGTGTCCAGAACTCGTTGTCTCAGGATTTCTATGGTCACGGGGGGATCAAATTCATAGATTTCATTCTTCGTGTGACCCCAGAGGTAGAAATCCAAGGGCGACAGGTCAGGTGATCTAGGAGGCCAAGATATTGGACCATTTAAAGAAATTATTCTTTTGTCAAACTGCTCTCTTAAGAAGTTCCTGACTTGAATGGTATTGTGAGCCGGACATCCGTCTTGTTGAAACCAAGTTCTTGTTAATTCATCTTCCGTTAGAATAGCTCGTAAGGCAGGTACAACATTGTTTCGCAAAGGCTCTAGATACCTCTGTCCGTTTAGGTTGTAGTCAAACAAAAATGCTCCAATAAGTCGATTTCCTGAAATGATTAATAATTTATAAATAGGTGCCCAACAAGTCAACGGCGGCAGGGTCGGCCGGGTGGTACTAGAAACTATAAATTATAAAGGGAAAATTATCTTTATTAAAAAGTAGATATTTTCTTTCCAAAAATAATTATCGAAACATTCCACAGTGAATGAGCTTGTATACAGCTGAAACCTATTCAGCTTTATTATGAAAAAAATAAACATATTTGGTTAGCGGGAAGTAATCGCCGTAATAAATTATTTTGTTGGTATTGCATATTAATTTCGGAAATACTAAATCAATTTATTTCAGTGATATAATAATATTATAGAAGTACACCGTGCCTTAATAAAACATAAAATATCAAAAGAACAAACCCCTTGCGCTTTAAAATTTAAATTATTCGGAAATACAGCTAAACGCCTTTCTATAAATCATAATGAAAATCGAAAAATAATTCGACATTTGATTAATATGGTATTTTTTTCATAACGCAAGAACTAGGCTTCCCGGGTAATAATAAATCATTAAATTCAGACAATCAAAATAATTTTATAGAATTAGCTAAATCTGCAGAAAATTTAGATAAAGTGTTAATAAATTTATAGAACCCAATTCTACTTTTATAGGTTTTTCAAAACTACAATACAAAATGATTGAATAAAAATGTAATACAATATCAAAAAAGTAAGTTGACTGACTAGAGTAGAACGTTTTACTTTTTTTTTTATTAGATTATACTCTTTTAGTATCATTAAAGAACTAAACGAAAAAAAAAAAGATTATTATTTGACCATCATTTGGTGCCTATTTAAAAAACATTGGTTAGGTTAACTTACTAATGATCCCACACCAAACGTTACTTCCAAATCTTATCTGTAGACGTCTCTCTGCCACTTCGTGAGGATTTTGCACAGCCCAATGATGACGGTTGTGCCTATTAAAGACTCCACAATTCGTGAACCTGCTCTCATCGGAGCACAAGACATGATTTACAAAATCAGGATTTTCATTACATCTCCAGTATACTACTCACAGAACTGTAGACGTCTTTGAAAATCGGTTTCGTTAAGTCCTTCTACTATTATGGGTTTGTATGGATGGTACTTATTCTTTTTAAAACTCTCTGTACTGTTGATTTTGGCACATTAGTTTCCTGTTCTACAGTTCTTACCGATGCACTAGGGTTTTCGTTGATGGCTTTTAAAATGTTTCTGTCTCGATATTCATTGTTACTATTGTATCCGCTTCTAGGTTGTTCGAAGGCACTATGGTTAATTAAATTAACTACGATTTTCCTGAATTGGGTTTTATGAGGCTGTCGTCGTTCGGGGTACATCTCCAAATACCTTGCTGAGGTAACGTCGGCGTTTCTGTATGATTGAAAGTACAGAGCTAACATTTCACCTTTTCTTTGAATACGGAATGCCAGGCATTTTCTCTAGGTTTTGTCAATTTATATGTCAGATTTATGATTTTATTGGGATAAAAGCGTACCTACTACTTATTAAAACACAGCTTTGATACTTTCAACTATTTAACTTAACGTCAAAGTCAAAATCCAATTTTGTTACAGATAAATCATGGCCTCCTTAGAAAAGCATTGAGAGCTAACATTACTTTAAATCATGGCCTCCTTAGAAAAAACTGAAACCTAACATTACGAAGTGTGATATTTCGATGATACTAAAATCTTTAATGCACTTGTGAGATATCACTAGACCGGAAATTTCAAGCTCTTTCCAAAAATCGAAAAATTGCGGTTGCGGGTTAACAAAAAACAATGAAGACGTGTCGTATACGCCATCTTATTTGTCTTAAAAATGTGTCCGAATAATTGTCACATTTTGGCAGCTGTCAAATTTACCGGTCTGGATATACTGGCCAAAAACGAAATCCGTCATTTTCGGTTTTTACCCGATATTTCCAAAAACAATTGATCGATCGTAAATCTGAAGCCGGATATCGAATGCAATAAGTTTCCTGTAAAACTTTTCCCATTTAACCTCTGCTGTAGGGATAATAGGAGCCGATATCCCTGTATAGAGAAGCAACTCTGGGACACACTGTATATGGCATTTTAGATTTTTTCTTTTTTTATTGACCTGGCACTAGTAAGTTTTAGGTGTAAAGACAGTTCTTTTAGAAAATCATGGTTCTCGGAATTAGACCGTTCAAATTGGAACTACTATCTTACGTTTCGATTTCACTAGGCATCTTCAGGGACTTTAACACTACGAAGTCTGAATACTGAATGAGCTCGGACAGGGCGGGCTTTTACACCCGACTTGTATAATCCGTCTCCCTGTTGAAGTTGCGAGCTCATACAGTGTTCAGATTTCGTTGAGTGAAGATTCCTGAAGGTGCTTTCTGCAATCGAAGGCGGAATGTCTGATAGTAATTCCAATTTGACAGTTCTTGGGATTGCCAAGAATCATAATTTGTTAATATGTTCTTTTTTCAATATTAATTTTATTAAGTTGTTTTACAAATATAAGATCACTTGATTCATAATATCAGGAGTCAAGTGACTACTTTAACTTCGATCCATCAGGTGAAATAAAACTTATTTGAATGTTTAGATGACAGTGAACTTAGCAAACACCCCCAACATAATTTACTTGATACTTGATAGTTCACAATGTTATATATTTTTAAATTGTCAGCTGTAAGAGACATTTAAAGATAAAATTGGAAAAACATCTTAAAATCTTAGTAGGTTTCAAAACTAAAATATCAATTTTTTTCATTAAGGTCATTAGAAGATCAGTTAATTTTTTTTTCTCCTAACAAGAAGACCACAAACAAGTTGCTGTAAAAACGATACGAAAACAAGAAATGCTGCATGGTAACCATGGATTACGAAGCTGATATTGTTTGAGTTATGTAAAAATAGATCTATTTGCCAAATTCATCTTCGGAAGCTTGTCATAAATCCTGACTAAATAAAAACACATTTTATAATAGTAGCAATTGATATCAAGTAGATTACTTCTTTTCTTTCACCTCCAAGGCCTATTGAGAACATTAAAGTAGAAATTCAGCTATTTTTAAACAAATGGCAACTTGTGATATATCATTAGAAAGATAATTATTGCAAACTTTTATAGAAATAAAAAAAAATGAGGGTCCAGGGACCTGAAAACGCCATTAGAAAGATAATTATTGCAAACTTTTATAGAAATAAAAAAAATGAGGGTCCAGGGACCTGAAAACGCAATGACTTGCAAAAATCAAGGGAGGTGATTTTTTATTTATTAAAATACTTCCATTTTAAGAGAGAAGTAAACATTCGTACCAATTCTGCAAAGCCAAAGTCAATAGTGGAGACAGCTTGTAAGATTTCGCAGGGGGGTAATAAAAGATATACTAACTCCTAAGAGGCAACTAAAAAAGGTTTATTCCAAGAAATTTTAAACCTTTATTGCGCCGGCCTTTTGTTTTTTCATATTATCACTAAAATTTAACCAGTTTATCTGTCAGTCACAGTTGGTTTGTATGCAAAAATTTAAGTCAGTTGGATCAGTTTTTCACATTGATTTTTGTTAAACATTTCAATATGCAACCATTTTGTTCCGCCGTCATGGTTTAACACCAAAATGTATCAATTTAGCCTAACACACTTAATTCTCGATTGAATAAGTAATTTTTTAATTATCTTTTTAAATTTTTTATTTGGCCGCCATTTTATTCTGGGGGAAGTAGAACAAAGATTTAATAAAATAATACTCGAATATATACTAATTTTATCTTTATTCTATACCCTACACAAAATATTGCGTTTAATTTGTAAAAATAACCAAACTTATAAAAGAAAATCTCCAAACTTTCTGGATTAAAGAAACTGCTATTTCCGTTCATTCAACTAGACAGGTCTTTGAAAACGTTACCTGAAACGGAATAATGCTACTCAGTGAATTAAATATAAAGAGCTGAGTCTAATACCGTAAATATAAATAGATGAATGTTAATATAAATAGATGAATGAGAATTCGATTAAATCCTTTAAAAGATGTAAATTTTGTTTTTGTAATTTTTTAATGGCCTGACACAAGCAAGTTGAAGGTATTAAAAATGCCCAGGACATTTTTAAATGCATTTAGTAGGCTATGATAACAACATGAAAATAGGAAATACAATTTTGGTAAAAAAAACATATATTTAACATTCAATGACATTAAGAAATTATTATGCATCAGTTAACACATAATGTTAGACTTGACAAGAGTATTGCGTGGAATAGCTAAACCTGCCCTGGCGAAGTGCTTCCAAGTTAAGTTAGCCAAGTGGCAAGACAGTTTTAATTCATCAAATATATTGAAAGATATTTTAATACGTACAAAATAAATTATTTAATAATAAATCCATACTGGCATATAATTATTGCATTTGACAGCAATATGACAAGTTGAAATGCAAGAATTTTCTTTAGTTTGTACACTCACCGGCACAAAATTCCGCCACTCTAAAATTTTGACTAAGTTCAATGTTTTATAACTTTTTTATTTTTTATCCGATTTTCATGATTTTGTTATCAGTTTGTAGATCCATTTAGTGTGTTTTTCTTCATTTATTTTGTAAAGTAGCATTTTTCGATTAGACTATATTATACAGGAGTAGATCAAACTGTTGTTTTTTGTCGTCACTTCAAAACACCCTGTAGAAAAATTGAGGTAGATAATTTTATTTACATACTGTTTCTGGTAATCAATAATGTATTCTAAACATTTCGTTTTTTGATTTATACCATTACCTTATTTCTGCTTCGAGCTGCAGATTTTTTATTAAAACAATGTTATTTTTAGAAAATGCATGTCAAGCTTTCGGTTAAAAATTATCTACGTTGGCTAAGTAGGTGACAGAATGTTTGACAGTGACAATATTATAATTTGTTGTATGTTGTATGTCAATATGGTATTAACTCCAGCAGACGTGGGTAAAATTGTTGCGTTAATAGAGGATGGCCGTAGCAAAAGTTATGTCGCTCGTACTCTGAGAATTCCGAGGTCTACAGTTCGAGATGCCTGGAATAGGTACTTACAGACGGGAACTTTTACAAGGCGGCAAGGCTCTGGCAGAAAAAGAAAAACCACTGCAGTTGATGATCACTTTGTCGTCGTTAGTTCTTTAAGAGATCGAAGATCTACTGCTGTGTGTCTAAAAAATGACTTGCAAATGACTAGTGGAGTAAATGTAAGTGAAAAAACGATACGTAGAAGATTGGCAGAAGCTGGTCTTCATTCACGAAGGCCAGCAGTATGTCCACAACTCCTTCCTCGTCATCGGCAACAGCGACTAAGGTTTGCAAGATTGCATTCTGACTGGACTCTAGAACAGTGGGGAAACGTACTATTCACAGATGAATCCAGGGTTTGTTTGAGGTCGCCAGATGGTCGTGAGCGGGTATACAGACGTAGGAATGAAAGACATGCTGACTGCACCATATCAGAACGAATCTCATATCATGGCGGTTCAGTTATGATTTGGGCGGGTATTTCTACCGAAGCACGAATCGATCTTGTATTTGCTGAAAATGGAACCCTAACCGCACAGCGTTACATTGAGGAAATAATCCAGGAAGTAGTTGTTCCATTTGCTCCTTTCATTGGGAACCAATTTACATTAATGCATGATAATGCTAGACCTCACGTTGCACGTATAGTGAGCGAATATCTGGATGAAGTTGGACTTCCAAGATTGGAATGGCCCGCATGTAGCCCGGATCTCAACCCAATCGAACATCTCTGGGATCAACTTAAAAGGGCCGTACGGCGTCGTCCTGTGCAACCACAAACTTTGCAAGACTTACGACTGGCGCTGGCCGAAGAATATCAGGCTATTCCTCAGGAAAGAATAAGTAACCTTATTCAATCGATGCCACGAAGACTGCAAGCTGTAATTGCCGCAAGAGGAGGAAATACACGTTATTGAATTTTTATTGTTAATTATCTTTGTGATATACCTTGTGTTTTTCTTAATAAAAATAGGCTTCAAATCAGCGTTCCTTTTAAAATTTTGCAGCTCGAAGCAGAAATGAGGTAACGGTATAAATCAAAAAACGAAATGTTTAGAATACATTATTGATTACCAGAAACAGTATGTAAATAAAATTATCTACCTCAATTTTTCTACAGGGTGTTTTGAAGTGACGACAAAAAACAACAGTTTGATCTACTCCTGTATAATATAGTCTAATCGAAAATGCTACTTTACAAAATAAATGAAGAAAAACACATTAAATGGATCTAAAAACTGATAACAAAATCATGAAAATCGGATAAAAAATAAAAAAGTTATAAAACATTGAACTTAGTCAAAATTTTAGAGTGGCGGAATTTTGTGCCGGTGAGTGTATTTTTGACATTGCAAAATATCCAGCATGTCCCCAATCCAATAAAATAGCAGTTTATTATGTTCCTTACAGTAAATATTGCATTTAATCTGAAATTCTAGGATGTCAAAACCAAACTTATTATAAAAGCACTCGCCAAATTTCCTCGATTAAAGAAACTGCAATTTTCATACCCCAAATTTTAATTTTCACGGTTTATTAATTTAACTAGAAAATTAATTAAACAGATTCTTGAAAACGGTGGAATTAAACATAAAGACCTGTGTCTAATTCCAGAAATATTTAAAGAGGAATGAAAACTGGGTTAAATACTTTTTAATGATATATTAAATAAAAGGGTCTGATAAAGAACGCTTAAATTTTGCAATAATATTTTAAAATTCATTTTGTAGGCTGTGGAAGCAACCTTATCATGTAGACTAGCCTTTCTACGGAATGTTTCAAAACATAATATAAACAGTACTATTTAAGCAAGCATAAGAGAAAGAAAGTCATTTACCTTAGTTTTTATTGTAATTTTATTAAATATTTGCTATATATATTGGCAGGTAAACAATTTTATTGTGGGGCGGGTGCGGGTGGGTCCATTTTATAACGAAAAAATTACCTAGACTGGGTTGTTTACAACATTAGACATAAAGTAAACGTTAAACATCACTCTTCTGTCGAGTTTCGAATTGAGTGGTTCTCTGTGTATCGATAACCAAGTGTATGTGAAGACGAGAATGTCGAGTCAAACGCGCCGAAGTTGCAAAATTTCTCCTGAAAAATTTTATTATATTGGTGGAGAATTTCTGGTGAAATCACAAGCCAGACCATTTTCCGAAAATGTAAAAAAGCCTACTTCAAATATTTTGGTGTATTAATTGCGGATCAAGATAAGCGGTGGGCTCCCCATGTGTGCTGTGCTAGTTGTAGTGTATCATTGGTGCAGTGGATGAAGCAAAAGAGAAAAACTATGCCTTTTGCAGTTCCAATGGTATGGCGAGAACTCACTAATCATTCTGACGATTGTTATTTTTTACTGACACAGACTGAAGGTTATTCCAAAAAGGGAAAGCACAATATAGAATATCCAAATTTGCAATGTGTCATACGACCTGTTCCTCATAATGCAAATTTGCCACTGCCTTTAAATTGGCAAGCTATTGATTTGAGAGATAATAGAGATAATGCATCATCATGCAGCTCAGAAGAACGGTGCACCCATCCCACTTTTATCACAGGTCCCAGTTCCGGCGAGCCACATTTGATTGTTTAAAGTAAATTAAATGATTTAGTACGTGATTTGCGGTTATCCACGTAACAGTCAGAACTTCTGGGTTTCTGTCTTAAGGAATGGAACCCATTGGCCAAAGACACAAATTACGAATTTCAGAAAAAGAAATGCTATGTTTTCTGAATTCTACAGTATGGAAAATTCGTTGCGCGCATGTCCTGAAGTTTAATGCAGGAACTTGATATTGAACATTGTCCCCATGAGTCGGGCTTATTTATAGACTCATCTAAATATAGCTTAAAAGCTGTGTTATTGCATAATGGAAATTTAAAACCCTCTATACCAGTTGCCCATTCAGTTGCAATGAAAGAAAATTATGAAAATATGCGCACGATTTTGGATAAAATAAATTACAATAGGTATAAATGGCAGATATGTGGAGTCTTAAAAGTTATAGCGATTTTAGATTTTAGGCAACAATATGGATGAAAATTATGAACAGTTAGTTAATGAACTCTTAGATGCCTATAAAGCGTTTGGTACCAGAATGTCATTAAAAATTCACTTCCTCCATTCCCATCTGTCATTTTTTCATAAAAATCTGGGAACTGTTAGTGACGAGCAGGGTAAAAGGTTTCACCAAGATATCAGAACAAATTCGGTACCAAGGACGATGGAATCCAGCCATGATGGGTGACTACTGTTGGTTTTAGAAGAGAGAAGATAGTACACCTCATAAACGGAAAAAATAAAGTTTAATTAGTGTTTTAAGTTAATATTTTTCTCGTTTGCTTTTCTCTTAGATGTATAGTATGTTTAATAGGTGAAAACTGTAAACATAGTCAATAAACAGGGTTAAGAATTTTCTGAAATCATTTTTTTATAGATATTAAGTATCGTAACATTCGATATGGTTCTACAACTCTAACAAGAAAACCCTACGTGCTACAACTTTCTATTTGTCATTTTCGTATTTGGATAGGTCCATTCTATTAGATTATGCTATTCTGATTTGTGTTACAACAAAAAAAAATTTTTGTCGGCCAGTGATTCAGTGTTTTTTGTTGAGAAATTGTTTTACAAAAATAAATATTATTAATATAGCGAAAGATAGCTAAGCTTGCTCCTACGAATTGTAGCCATCTGACTTAACCAACTAGCAAGCAGTTGTAACCCTTAATTATAATAAAAGATACTTGAACACGTAGATGAGACAGGAAAATTAAAAATATTTATATATTTTATATAATATATTAAAAAACTTTAATACAAAAGATTATAAAGCAAACCTATAGATGAACGGAGAGACCCTAGCAAACAGTTTTGACATAAATATAATAACTGATATTATTATATTTGTACTCCTCCTCGTAAGAAGGATCCCCAATCTAATTACATTACGAAGCTGTTATTGTACTTTTGATGTTACAATTTGATTTATTTTCTAAATTGGTATTTAATAGTCAGTCAGAAAACTAGACAAACGAAAAAAAATTATAATAAGCTTACTCCTTTATTTTACCTCCACAACTTATTGAGCTATTTTTTAAGCAAATAGTAACTGGTGTTACATCTGGAAAAAGATAATTATTGTAAAATATTACAAAAGAGAAAATTGAGGTTGTCATTTAAAACATGAAAGTTTACACCACTTCTTGTAAGGCCGAAAATTAACTTCCGTATACAAACATGTTTTAATTATATATTTTATTTCATTAACGTACCTTATGTATATATATATATATATATATATATATATATATATATATATATATATATATATATATTTTATATGGTCGATTCTCGACAAAATGGTGAAGGAGTAATCCTACAGTTCGTTCTTGAACATAGATCGAAAATTTAACTGAACCAATCTTTAAAAGTTGTAAACGCGTGACAAAGAGAATTATATTTTATGGGCTAATTTTTTATGACTGTAGTGATTATACATGGTGTTTTTTAATTAACGACTAAAAATTAAGGACGCAAGTTGCTGCCTTATTTAGGACTAAAAGCATTTGCATTTTAGCAACCAAAATAAAAACAGACAAATAAAAAATAGTAGTAAAAATTTCTAGGGCTAAAAGGGGTCGCGAAAAGTAACACCCAATAGATTTTTGTAAAATATATCGTGGCCGTTTCGTAGGCATTACTTACAGTATAATGGATGACAAATATGAGTGATTTATCTCTAAAAATGTACTGTCTCTGAAAAACGCAGGCCTTGCGAACAAATGTTTATATGACTTTTAATCCCAAAATAATGTAAAAAATTAGGTTCTTCATTTTTAGCCAATGACTAAAAAACCCCCTGTATAGATAAATTGCAATATATCGCCCTGAGATACCCACAATGCATTTATATCGCACTATTTATATACACATAAAAAATGTGTATTATTACAAAAGAATAACAATTTCAAAGACGAATTATACTCCAAATAGGCAAATCAACAAATAAAAAATAAAATGTATCCCAAAAGGATTCCAACATTGCACTTTTTCAGCAGACCGGGGATATATTGTAAAGGCTTTCCACCGAGCGGAAATCAATTTAAGGTCAGTGTTGCCAGGAGGCAGTCTCCAAATTTTTAGATCTACCTTGGTTTGACTGTCTGTGAATTAGATTTTTGTGAATTTTTCTTGCTACCTTAATATTATTTACCTTTTAATGCTTATTAAGTATTTGGCTTAGTGTAAAACAGTGGCTTATTTCATGAAATTAGTAAATATGTATTTTATATATCATTTTTGCCGCGTAACAAGAAGAAAAAGTTATGTTCATATTTTCCTACAGAAATTAGAAGTTTTATAACCAATAGATATTAAACTCAAACAACTTTTTAACCATGTTTTTGCCCTTATATATCATAAGTTTGTTTTACTGACGGAAATGAACTTTAAAATCAAATTTCTGGTTCCCTTGACTGTTGTTAATATATATATATATATATATATATATATATATATATATATATATATATATATATATATATATATATATATATATATATATATATATATATATATATATATATATATATATATATATATATATATATATATATATATATATATATATATATATATATATATATATATATATATATATATATATATATATATATATTGTTACAGTTAGATTTGTCATATATGTCTGTCAGTACATAAGGCAGTATAATTCAGTAAAATAAATCTTCGCTTGACACTTTTTCATTTTTTTAGTATTATATCATTTGTGATATCTAAGTCATTTTAATCTAATCTATAATTAAAAACACTCTTTTATACTATATTCAGGCTTATTTACCATTGATACCTAAGTTACAGAAGTAATGCTAGTTTCAGAAATTTCTTGTCACAAATAGCCGGAAGCAAAAGTACAAAATTAGAACCTTATGTGAATTTACTTTATTTTTGATAGAGCCAATGTAATATACTTGCATATTGTACTGTATTATCATATAATTACTGTTTTATATATAAAATTAACTTTAAGATATTCCAATTAATAGGAATTAAAATTTTTAATATGGTGTGACTCGAAGACTAGATCAACAATCATATAAGACAAACAAATGAAGGTAAAATCTAAGTGACATATGTTTCTGATAAGATAATCTAATAGAACATTCAAAAATCTACCTGTATATAGTTTTCTTGTGTTAATATTCTAAGATTTCATTTGCTTATATCAGTTGGTTCAGAAGAATTTTGTTGTTTACATGTCAAATAGCATATCACATTTTGTTTGGAAATTTCATAAGCGCGTAAATTTAAACACAAATGTTTTTTTTTTAATAACTTGGTTCACTATTTTGCATTAATTAGTAAGGTAAATTTGTTCATTATTATATATTTCGAAATCTACAAAGATTTGCTTTGTTATTATCAGTTGTCAGATTTTTACACGGGGTTATGATAGGTCAGTTCAAAATCACATGCTTTAAATCGATAGAACAATGCGGTCGAAATAAGTATAGAAGTGGAAGTATTGTCTCTCTCTTTTCCTTTCTTATTATAAGTCCTATTGATTTGACGTATCGGCGAGCTAATATTACTAATTTAGACGGTTATTCTTTGGTTGGACAAAATACAGGGTAGCTTGGATTAGTTGAGGAGTAATAATATATTTTCATCTGTTTCCAATACCATGGATATAAAGGCTACTTTTGTTATAAACCGAACTGGAATTTGACAAGTTAATATTTAATTTAAGGGATTTATTGTACCAGCATTATTTTGTTGATACTAAGAAATTTTTTTTTCAATAGTGTTTTGGAATGTAGAAAAGGATATGTAGATTTATCGTATTTGGTAATATTGTGTGATGGAAACCATTTCGTGTACGTGAGAAAGGCTAAGAAAAAGATTTTTCTTTTTAGCACCAAGTCTCATAAACGACGGAAGTGTCGGATGTTCTGAATTTTGTTTTTGATTGTTAACTAAATTCCATCCTAAATGGGAGATTAGAAGGATCCGATTTGACGAAGTGAAGTTGAATATTATGGTTTAGTAAATTTTGGGTTTCAACTTTCAACTTTTCAAGCAATTTTTTTTTGGTACCCTCGTACCTAAAATGAGGTAAGAATATTGTATTATATTCTCGTATATATTGTGTGCTGTTTTGCCTGTTAGGAATTATATTCCAAACTTTGTTGTAGAGATTTTTCTACAAGAGGCAATTCTTGTTTCAGGGTTTTTGTATAAAGTTGAACCTTTGAAGTTCATTGGGATTATTTTGGAGCTTTAAAGACAAACCATTAGCAAGGTTTTGGTATGGTTTCCTAACTGCTAGTCATTTATGGAATTGGAACTTTTGCTTTGATGGAATAGACATGATGCCTTGGATACGGTCTACGTAGCGAAGCTGTAGCACATAGTGATCACTGAGGAACACTTGGATGTTACCTGCCTTACCGCCTTTTACAGCCTACACTAGGGAATAGAGTATTCAGCTAAGTAGTAGTATAATATTTGGAAACTTAACATATAGTACTATTTCTGTTAATCAAACTGTTTATCCATATTAATTTTATTACTGGTGTCACCTTGTCTAGTATATAGCATACTGTGCAGAATTTCTGTAAGGTGAAACGCAGCCGGCTTCGTAGCGCTACCTTATTACTGCTGATTTATTAGTAATATCTAAGACATTCAAATCTATGTAATAGATCTTTTATAGATATTTATTGTGCTGCCAAAATTTATTTCTTTTTTAATACTTAACCCTAATCATTATTATTTGTAACATAATTATTTGTTTTAACTATAATTAAACTTCAATCATTTAAGGGGAGGAAAGAAACTTATTGGGATTCTAAACTGATTATTCTTGTCTATATTGTGTAATCCAAATGTTATTAATATGGAATGATATAGATAAAGAATAAGCTTCTGGGTTTTTTATTTACGTACCCCAAATCAAATAATTTAGTTGGGATTTCAGTTAGTGTAACCTTACAATAAATTTAAACTCTTGTTAGGGAAAACTTAATTCCTTCACTTCTTGTTGGGATGCTATTAAGCTTCCTAGTGGATGGAATTGAGTTAACAATCATTTTTTTTTGTTCAGTACATTTTCTTTTTTTTTTTTGGGATAAGTCACTGAATTTTTTTGTGAATTAAACAATAAAAGTCATTTGTTTCCAACGTGTTGATTTTCAATTGATCACGATAAGTCTTTACCTATTGATAGTGGTTAGATCCAATGCAACTTTTTTTTCCAAGTTTTATTTAACTTAAATTAAAACTTGGTAGCGCTCTACTTAAATATTACATCTAAAGTAAGATATTGTGATATAGAAGTATTGGTAGAGTAACGAGAAAGAAGAATCCGAACCTACCCGACTAGAGCTAGCAATAGTAATCATTAAGAGATATTATTGGGTCGATATTAGGTGAGTGTATTGCGTCTGGTGACTAACATATTTTACTTATTTACCGCCGTCCATCATATTGGTAAACCATAACATTTCAATTGGGCATCCTTTAAGGGAGAAATGTTAGATATATATATATATATATATATATATATATATATATATATATATATATATATATATATATATATATATATATATATAGAAATATATAGAAAAATTTTGTTTATTTTAGTTTTAACTATTGTATTTTGCCTACCTAATTATTTTTTTATATTTTGTGAGAATCTTTCATATTCTGTCTATTCTATTCATTTCTATAGTCAACAAAAAGTACTTTTCGCTCGAAAATCTTATTTTATTAATTGGTTTAAAAAAGTGCGACAACGTAAAGGATTTATTGTCGAAGCAAAGACAAAATTATCATATCTTACTAGTCATAAGACTTTTAACACGTATCGTTAAAGATTCGTCTACATTCTTATTATTATTTGGCTTAGTTTGAAACAAAAACGACCAACGAAGTTAGATATTTGCATTCTATAATAAAATTTATCACATGGGGTGCGTTATTGATTACAGTATAGTTTATCATAAAAAACACTGGAAAAACACGTAAACTTACTAAAGCAGTTTTTATACAAAGAAATACTGGAGTACTCATTAATTTTAGCATATACTCTCAAAATATTATCACTGTAGTTTCTCTGCAAAATAAATCGCTGAAAATTTACGTGTCATTAAGTTAACACGTGAAATTTTATTAATATGATGCACAAAGTAAGTGTAAATATAAAGATATATTTTTAGAATTTCTTGGTGTACAACTAAAAATTAATGCTGATATTTGTCTACCGGATTAAAGTTTAAGGCAATGCAATTTCGTAAAAATGGTTTTTAGTTTCTTACTCTCATTAAGCAAATGTTTCACAATTAAGTTTTTCTTTTTTACTTGCAAAAAAACAACTTATATTTTGGTTAATGTGGAGTTACACGCCGCAAAATACGTTAGTTATTAAAACGTTATGACTATACGAAGATACAGGCTTATTATCTTTTCATCATGTATTCCTTGTTTGTCAGCAGGACAAAAGGATATCGGTAAAAGTTTAAACAGTTGATAAACAGTTTTAGAGTCTTTCGGAACAAAGGTGTAATCCCAGAAATTTTCGGTTTAGTTCGGAATGTTTTGAGGCTTAGGAGACTTGTGAATGTGAATGTGAAAAGCTCCCGACTTATGAGTTTACTAGCATTTAACTAAATTACACCCCTTTTTTATAAAAATACCATTTATTATTCTGTTTTCTGCTCTCTGTCTACACTCATTTAGAAATTGTAAAAGAATTAAAAATTAGTTTTCGTACCGATTAAGGATGGGAGTTATATAAATTGTGGTTATGTTAATATTAATTTACAATCAAGACTGTATTTACTTTTAAATGTGTTCAGATTGTTTGTTGCGTTTAGATTGACAAACAAAAATCTTTTTTGGCTTTTTCGCAAACTGAATAAAATATTTAACTTTAAATTAATTGAAGCAAATAGACTAGTTTGTCTACGGAATGTATCGATACATAATATAAATATTATTATTTAAACAAGCATAAAAAATTATGTCAATTACCTTAAGTTTTTACAGACACATAGTAATTGTACAAATACTTTATTATAAATTACTATTACCATAACGACAAGTTATATAAGTCTCATCCTTAATCCGTATAAAAACTAATTTTTTTCTCTTTTACAATTTCTAAATGAGTGCAGACAGAGAACAGGAAACAGAATAAAAAAATTTAGTTAATTGCTAGTAAACCCATAAGTCGCGAGCTTCGCACATTCACATGAAGTCTCCCTAGCCTCAAAACAATCCGCACTAAACCGAAATTATATTATCATCCTAAGGTAAATGACATAATTTGTTTTGCTTGTTTAAATAATATTGTTTATATTATGTATTGAAACATTCCGTAGACAGATTAGTCTACATGTTGAAGTATGTAATTTTATTAAATATTTGCTTCAATTAAATTAAAGTTAAATATTTTTGTTCAGTTGAGAAAAACCCAAAAAAGATTTTTGACTATATTTACTATTGTATTCGAAAAAACTATATTCGGATTTATTTTTAGTTATCTATTTAAAACGTATGTAATGTTAATTTTTTTCATCTATTGTTGTGTATTTGAAAAAAAGGAATTAATTTATATTAATTATTTATTGAACAGCAAAAAAGTCTGCTTTAATCAATATAACAAATTTTTATAATTTCCGATTTTCATAGCTTTGTTGTATATTAAATTTTGGGCGCTTAAATAAAATTTGAAATTTATGTATTTAATTTTTTTTCTATCTCTTTCTAGATGCCAAAACGTTAAAACGCCAAGATATGTAAAACCTGAGTTTTTTCATATACAATTTTATTTAGCCGCCATTTTGTTTCGCCATCTTGAATTAGTACCACAGTTTTACTAGTTCATCCCTATATACCAACTAGTTATAGCAAACAATTTGAAATCAGTTCATTAAGTAGTTTTTTCAGTCTGAATTTCTAAATATTTTATTAAGCGACCAGTTTGTTTCGTCATCTTGGATTTTTATCAAAATATTACTAATTGTTTCTTACATAATACTTAGTTTTGCATTTTTAGCAAAATAATATCAGGTAATCCCCATGTTTGACTAAAATACGAAGTCAATCTGACACAGACTGACACCACAGAATTAGTAAAAAATATTTTTTCTTATCTAGGGACGCCAAAAGGGAAGATATGTAAAGCCTAAAAGAGTGACTTTTTGAGATTACAAAAATTTTTTACTAGTTCATTACTATACTACAATTAGTTATGGCACACAATATGAAATCAGTTAATTTTTTTTCAGGCTAAATTTTTAAATATTCATTAAGCAGCCATTTTGTTCCACCACCATGGATTCATACCAAAATTTTACCAGTTGATTACCATACATTTTTGTGCAAAATTTGAAATAAATTGGATAATCAGTTTTTTAACGCTTCACTAGGCCGCCATCTTGTTACGGCATACTGGATTTTTACCAAAATATTACCAGGTCACCCCATATCAGCCTTAATTTTTGACTAAAATTTGCAGTCATTCTGATGAATAGTTTTCAAGCTATCTCGCGAATTGGCACACAGACACACAAACCAACAGACAGAACGACGAAATTGATAAAACACATTTTTTTGGCATGTAGGGACGCTAAAACGCGAATATATGTAAAACATGGAAGGTTTTTACAGATTACAAAAATTTTACTTGATCGCCAGGTCATCTCCATATGACCCTTAATTTTTGACCGACATTTGAAGTCAATCGGATAAATAGTTTTTAGCTATGACGCGAACAGACAAACAGAACAAACATCGTAAAAAACGTAAAGATCTGAAAAAATCTCGTAGGGTGATTTTACAATCACAATACTTCCTTTTTATTACAAGGGAAGTAAAAAATTTGATTTCGAATATGTTTTTAGCAGATTTACTGGAGAATTTGAATAAACCAGGATAATTTAATTATTTGAACATAATAAACTTGACAACCCTGTTATTAATTTACTTTAACTATTTTTTACAAGAATTATTGTTTAAGAGAATATTTTGGGTACTCTCATGGAACCTCCATCACCATTTCTGGTTGCAAATGTATTCACAAATGCTAAATAGCAATATTTTATTCACAAAGGAAATTTCATCAAACACGGTTTTTGGAACCTGCTTCCCGTGCAGAACATACTGCTGAAACTTCAGTAATTAGAACAACACCTGAAACACAATTAATATACAATAACGTAACTTTTTAATAATATTTTAGTTTAAAATTAAAAACGGTGGCAGATACGTTGTGTTTTATAGTTTTATATTTTCTATTCTTTCTAAAGTAATGCATCACAGTTAATTACCCAGTTTTTCGTTTTCACTGGGAAGCACAACGTTATATAAATCTAGATAATTTTGCCTATTTGCAGTTTATATTGTGCTTGTTCGCCGCAAAACCTGTTACGAGTTAAAACGCTACGCATATACGAAGATACGGGCTCATTATCTTTGCATAATGCATTTCTTGTTTACCAGCAGGACAAAAGGATATCCGTGAAAGTTTAAACAGTTGCTAAAGAGTTTTAGAGTCCTCCGGAACAAAGGTATAATCTCGGGAAATTTCGTTTTAATGCGGAACACTTTGAGGCTAACGAGACTTTATTTTCGCATTTATGTAAATGTGCAAAACTAAATGACTTATGAATTTACTAGTTTTTAACCAAATTAACCTTTTTTATGGAAATGCCGTTTAGCACTGTTTCCTTTTCTATGTTTCCACACTCATTTAGAGTTTGTAAAGAAAATAAAAATTAGTTTTCGTACTGATCCCAATTTTTTACAAATTTTTCCAAAAATTATGGTTTAAGAGCAAATTTTGGATTCGTCCATGAGACCTCCTTTGTCATCTCTCGCGGCAAATGTTCTTATCAATGCTTTTTAGAAAAAAAAAATACAAGTAGGTATTTTATCCATAATGAAAATTAGAGCATATAGCACAACTTTTTGTACCTTGCTTACTGTGCAGAACATACTGGTGGAGTTTCAGCGGTCATTAGGAAAGCACGTGGAACATAACTAATATTTAATATACGAGAGCGTAACTGTGATAATATAGTGACGGCAAACTAATTGGAAACGATACCTTACGAATATCTGAACCTTTGCTAGTAAGAAATTGGTTTAAGATATTTCGAATATTATAATCATTGTAGCTATTGTTAAGGTGTATATCTATTATTATCACATTAAATAACCTTATTAAGTTTAGAAACCAATTTATTCATTACAAAATTCGAAGAACACTACATTTTTAAGCGGCCAACTAATTGGAAACGTATTTCTGAATTAACATTTTCTAACAACTTATAAGTTTTTGTCTCAATCCAGTACCTAGTCTTTAGTTGGATATCCATTGGCTCCAATTACTTTTAAACACCTCCTAGGCATGGACTGTATTAGAAGTCTACAAGTTTCTAATCGAATACTGGTCCAAGCTTCTCTTATACCCTCGAATACTTCGTCGAAATTTTGGAAAGTTCTTAAACCTAATTTCCTTTTAACTATCATCCAAAGATTTTCTATTGAGTTAAGATCTGGACTACGAGATGGCCGTTGTAAAACATCTACATGATTATCCTGAAGCCAGACAGTTACCCTTCTAGCAGAGTGCTTTGGATCATTATGGTATTGGAATTTCCAAAGTATTGATAAATTTTCTTCTGCATATGGTAGCATCTCGTCTTGCACTATTTTAATGTATTCATACTGATCCATAGTACCAATTATTCTATAAAGAGGGCCAACACCATTCTAAGAGAAGCAATCCATACCGTGATACAACCACCACCAAATTTGACTGTTTTCATGATGTTGCGCGGGTCAAATTCTTTATTTGGTGGACGTCAAACAAAATGTTTTCCATCTGAACCAAATTTACTTACCATGGATTCATCTAACTATAGTATCTGCTTCCATTGTTGGACGTTCCAACGAAGGTTTTCTAGCAAATTCCAAACGGCTCCTTCGATTCACTTCAGAAAGGTGAGGGGCTTCTTCCCTGGTACCCTGCCAAAAAAGCTGTGCCTCGTTCAAACGATTACGAGTACTTCGAACACTAAATTCCCTTTTTGGAACGAGTAACCATTTCTACAATATTTGGATACGAATAGCCTTTCCTATGAAGATTAATAATGACTTATCGTTCATTTTCGTTACAACTTTTTCGCAAACCCCTATTTGCTGAAATTCGAATGAAGATTAACATTAAATTATTGACAGGAACGGAAGTCAACAACCCACTAAAGCTCGATGGTAACGATTGTCAATTTTAAAATAAGCCTTCTTGTTAGAAAATGTTGATTTTTAATTTTAAAATTTGCTACTTGTTAGCAAATGATGACTCAGAAATAGGCTTTCAATTAGTTTGCCGCCTAAAAATGTAGTGTTCTTCGAATTTTGTAATGAATAAATTATTTTTTAAATTTAATAAGGTTGTTTAATGCGATAATAATAGATATACACCCTAACAATAGCAACAATAATTATAATATTCGAAATATCTTAAACCAATTTCTTACTAGTAACGGTTCAGATTTTCGTAAGGTATCGTTTCCAATTAGTTTATCACCACTGTATATTAGTGAAAGGGTAGCGGTTACTTGTTAACTAAAACGTTGTGTACCGGAATAAAGTTTAAAATAATGTAATTTGGAAGACATTTTTTTACTGTTTTGTTATCACAAAACTACTGCGTAACAGTTATTGACCAGTTTGCCATTTTCACTTGCAAGCACCAACTTGTAGGTACCAGGTGACACTTTAAAAACTTACAATGGCTATATCCGTGGTCAAAAAATATATATCAAATAATGTAATACCTATTCTGTTTTCACTTACCCTTCCACCCCAATTAAATTATCTTAAATGGCAACCCCCTACTTGTTATACCTTATCTTAAAGGTCTTAAAAAATGCTTTTTAGTGGTACCATACAAAGTTAAATTCGATGTAATAGTTTTTGGTTTATTAAATAAAACATTATTTAATTAAAATAAAATTTTATGATTTTCATTGTTCTCAAGACAATAATAGCGTCTATCTTCAAACTTTTGACCATTTGCAAATGTTTCTCTGGAAATAGCTCGGCATTCTTGAATTATTATTTCCTGGAGTTGCTCTATTGAGTCAGGTTGCGTCTTAAAAACATCAGATTATAGGTGACCCCACAAGAAGATGGAGGCTTTAGATCCTGGATCTAGGAGGCTATTCACCGGAACCTATTCTTTCAATCCATTAATTAGGATAATGATTATCTAACCATTGCCTAATTGGAACTATATAATGAAGTGATGCCCCACTCCAGAGTGTACGACTCTCTAAGTCTCTAATTCATAATTATCAGAGGCTCGATCGAGCTCTCTAGCTCTTTCTGTCAGGGTAAATTTCGCCGTTTAAATTTGCTTGTATAAATAACGGACCAATAATAGCATCTCCCAATATACCAGCTCAAACATTAATTTTTTTATGTGTACTGGGTATATCCTTCTCCAAATACTCGTGGGTTCTCGTCATTCCAGTAACGAGAGTTTTGTTTATTAACGTGCCCATTTAAATAAAAAGTGCACTTATCACTAAAGCAAATATTTTTAACGAGTCGAGGTTCTGCAGTAATTCTAGCTCTCGTAATTTATAGGGCTGAAACTTATTTAATTTCAGTACTCTCCTTATTAATTTACGGGATAATCCTATTGGTATAGCTGCCTGACGAGTCGATAAGTTAGGATTTATTGCAAACTGTCCAGGAACTTCTATTTGCGTTTGTTTGTCCAGTAATCTTGGTTGATACCTTTTTTTATTTGCGACAGAACCAATTTCTCGAAATTATGCCACTAGTTGGCGAATATACACGTGACTTACATCTGGATACCCCTGATTAAAAACTTGGGCTGTTCTTAACATAAACTGATTTTGGGAACCATATATAAAAATCACTTCCACACGTTCAGCTGTACTGTACACTATTATTGCAGATAAAAAAATGCGGTTTTTCGTTTAGAACGTGTCGACAGTCAAATCTTCATAAAATAAAAAATTGTAATAACAGTAAAGTTTCGCTTTTTTTAGCACTTATGTCAATTTTCTCAGGTAAAAATTCCACAGCAACGAATAAACAAAAAATAATCTAGTCCTAAAATGTTTAAGAAACTCAAGATAAATGCTACCTTAGCAATAATAATGTTTCTTAAATTAATAGTGAAAAATTAAATTTTTACACATTTCGGTGTTTTTTTTTGAAAAGCTGACAATTACTACATCAAATGTTAGCTTTATTAAGAGCTTTAATATAAAGTTTTACAAGTAGGGGGTTGTCATTTAAGATTCCGCATCAGACTCCCCCCGCACGCCACCTTTCACGATTGGATTTGTTTACGGCAGTTGCTATGGCAACGCAATGGTGAATATCCGTAAGTCAAATAGAGAGGGAGCGGCATAAAACTCCGGCTACAGGCGCTTGTTCGCTTGTTATAGAATGAACGTAAATTAGTGCGCTCGGATCATCGGAGGCCGAAGCAGTTTTGCATCGATCGAATCGAATCGAAATTAACTTTATATCTGTTTTTAGAGAACAAAAAATATATCTAAAATCTTATAAATTCATATTTTTTCCCCTAAGTATTAAAAAACGCTGCAAAGCTATGGATAGTTAACATCATAAAAAGGTTAAAAAAATAGCCATTTTGGGCGTGGAACCCCGAAAAAGTTTCGCCTGCAGCGCTAAGGCGCTGTCCTCCTAGCTATCTGCGCTTCACCCATTCTTAAATCCACGAGCCGCCGCTGCTTCAATACGAATCTAATGAATATAAACACATTAGGTCAAATAGTGATAATAAAGACTTTTAATTGAAAAATAAATACCTAACCTAACCTAACACACATTGAAATATCTACTACTGAAATTAAGCCATCAATCAGGTTTTCGAAATATCCTCCGTTGACCTCGTGGCATAAGTAACATCATTTTCAAAATCATCACGATTGCCACGGAAGTCTGAATTATTAAGACCTATGAATAACAGTCAGCAGTCCTGACAGTTTCATAATTGTTCTTATTGAAACTTTGGTCTAAAAAGCCGATATCATGGATTTTCATCCTTTGGCGCCGTCGTTTCGCCAACAATAGTTGGTATCGCACGGCAAACAGAAAATTGAAAGCCTTCGCATATCGCGCATGTGTTTTTTACTTTTACATGACTACTAGAGGTTCAAATAACAAGCCTCACACTTATACCCATAGATGACGCTTCTTTACTCTTTGGGTTAATTTTTTACTGCCTTAACTTTTCATCGTATATAGTCAAACTCCCGTTGAATATTTTTCATCATCTCTACCATATGACTGCATTGGCCTGATGAGCCCCAAAAGGGCGAAACGTCGTCAATTGTGCCGGTAGAGATGATGAAAAACGCTTAAAGGCTTGTCGGTATAATGGTCCATGAGATTTGGACCCTATACCTAAATTAGCTTATTAAAGGCACAATTATTTGTCTGAATGGCCGTTAAACTTCTTATTAGTTTCATAATTGTTATAATTGTAAAAATCGAATAAATTGTCCATATTTCTCAAAGAGACCTAGTGTTATAACAAACATAGAAAAAAACTCCAAATCTCAGTCTCAGTAAATCATAATTATTAATATGACACGTGTTTCGCCCTTTCGACCATCATCAGACCTACAAACAACAGAGAGAAACTTAGTAAATAATTACACTCAAAAATAAAAAAACAATAACTAACAAATACAATAAAACACACTAAAGTAAAAGAAAACAAATAACTGCTTATACATATTTGAATCGACTCTAAAATGAGGCTAAGTCTCACGTGAATAAAAAAATAAAATAATAAAAAAGTATTAAAAAATCCATGTATCTAGCTGGGATCGAAGGCAGTCCGAGTTCGATCTTATTAACAAGAATATTTACCAGGGGAGCGCTATCATGAAATCTTACTCAACAATTTTTAAAAGGCCTATCTTTGGCGAAAGAGCAAAACATTTATTTTCAGCAGGACGGTACTCCACCCAACCATGAGCAAATAGTGATCAATTATTTACAGCAAAGGTTTGGACATTCTCTTATGGCAAATATCGGACCAGTTCGACTTTTTTTTGTATGGTCGATTCAAAAATTTGGTTTACAACGCACACCCAGAAACGTTAGAAATATAACAAGGCCTTTTTTAAGAAGGATTTGCTAGTTTAACTGTTGAACAGCTTCAAAATGTTGTAAAGGAAAACGTTTTTCGAGTGAGAAAATATCATCAAGTCAACGGAGAACATTTAGAGAACCTGATTGGTGGCTAGATTTTAGAAAAATGTTTGGATTTTAATTTCGTGTTAAGTACTTGTAATTTATTTATGTTTTTTTTTAAACGTTTTTATTTCCATTAGTCACTTGACTTATTGTATTTATAGTATTTGTTAAGATTCGTATTGAAGAGGTGCATTTAGCTGTAATATGAAAATGATATACTGCCGTTTGAAAATTTAGAAAAAACTGATTCTGTAAACTTTGAGCTGCCCTGTAACACAAATATCAAACCGATCCCACAAATATATCAAGTACATCAAAAATGGTCATTCTAATAACCCAAGATACCTACCAAATTTCGTTTCAATGACTAAAAAATAACAAAATCGCACGTGAATGGAAGATTTAACTCCATGAGTGCATAATTGCTTTACAACACGCATTATGTACAATACTTTACCCATGACCACTATCACTCGACGTTTTTACTAAATATATAGATATACTTTTTGAGTAATGGAACTTACAATTAACTAAAAATTATTATTATATTCTTTCTTTCTTTCTTTCTCAAAATGGAGTCTGCTGCCACTTTTTTGCTTTCAGCGCCATTCTCCAGCCCAAAAGGTAGGATGTCCGGATGGCGAGCTCTTAGCTCCCGAACACCCCGAATTTTTCAAATAACTCTTGATTTTTTCCTCTTTTAAATTCTGAAATGCATCTTGGCTTCCACTAGGTGCCCCTTGAGAGTACTACTGATATCACGAGATGACCCTTTCTTTCAAGCTATCCCCTTACCCCTCCCACTCGCCACGTAGCGGCCGTTACTCTAATATTCTATGTAGAACTGCGGCAGACGAACGGGATAGAATGCAGGAACAACTAGGCCTCACACGTTCACAGCGTCTGCTCCCTTTCTAGCGGGGTCGTTAGTTTCCACACTGAGCGGTTGAGTTTCCCGTTTCCCCCCGAAATAAAGCAGCAAAACCGAACACGTGGCACCACTTATGCTAACAACACAGAGGTCTGCATTCGACGAGACGAACCGGAAGACTCCAACTTATTATTATATAAATTTGTTTGTATTTTGTTGCTGTGACTACAGGTGCTGACGGGAGATTGCGCAAGCATGGCGTAATAACGGAATATTGAGTATCGCGCATAAATACATTTAACTGTGTATTGTTTACGGTGGCCGTGCGTTTGGTCTGCGGTGACCATGCGATTTGTTTAAATGATGTATCTGTTGAGCCTGTAGGCCCCGTGTTTTTGTCTTTTTTTCTTCAGTGGTCGTAGAAGAAAATATTGCATGATAAAGAGTGCCTCGAAGATAACAAAATGCTAGTTGTCAATAGAAAGATAATATATATATTAAGGTAATTATAATTACTATGTTACTACATGTCATTATAAAAACACGGAGAATGTATTTATTGTATTTTCATTTCAATGAGTTAAAAAATAAAAAAGTTATTAACGGTTAAATTGATATCAAGATAAATTGATCACCATGTATATACCTATATGGAGAAGTATTATGTTTGCCAATTGCTGAAACTTCAGGATGAAACATAACTGTTGTACAAGAATGAAACTTTGTAACAATATCTTAGATTACAATTAAAATTATTAACTAAAATGTTGTGTACGGGGATAAACATAAGACATTAATTTGGATGTGATTATTAGTTACAATGGCGTATTTATAGAGGTCAGTGGGGTCTGGACCCGTCCGAATGCTTATTATATTATATGAAGGAAAGGTATAATTAACTCGTAAATATGATGATATTCTTTTGGATTTTTTATTGTTACAGGAGTCTGTGAACGCCTCCCGCAAAATCTTAAATACGCAACAGTTTAGTTGTAATTTTATTTTTCAATAAATTAATGCATCAAAGTTAATTACCAATTTTATTTTCTTACCGGTAAGTTCCCAATTAAATTAATCTTGATGATTTTGCCAGTTTGGAGTTTATGTTGTGCTTATTCGCAACAAAAACACGTTACGAGTTAAAACGTTACGGCTATACAACGAAACAAGCTCGTTATCTTTGCATAATGCATTTCTTGTTTACCAGAAGGACAAAAGGATATCCGTGAAAGTTTAAACAGTGGCTAAGAGTCCACCGGAACAAAGGTATAATCCCAGGAAATTTCGTTTTAAAGCGGATTCCTCTGAGGCTAACGAGACTTCATTTTCACATTTATGTAAATGTGGTTGCAGCTGGATGACTTATGATTTTAGTAGCACTTGACTAAATTAAACTTTTTTATAGAAATGCCCTTTAGTATTCAAACTGTTTCTTATTTTCCGTTTCTGCACCCATTTAGAATTGTATAGAAATAAAAGAATAGTTTCCACACCGATTGAGGACGGGATTCGTATAATTTACATTAATAATATTATACTATAAATCATAAATATATTACTATTATATGGTAGAAAATATTATTTATAAGCTTTTAGTTATCTAGTTAAGGTTTATGTTTATTTATTGTTTTACTTTTAGCATCTCTCGAACACTACACTACAGATCTCGGTTTTATCATGGGAAATATTAAAATTGTGTTAAAACTGCTTTTGGTGCTGCTTCAACGAAAAATAGGTATTTATATATTACTTTATAAATGCACCCTAGTTAACTTGGGCCCATTTATAGATATGAAAAGGTCCATTTGCAGTTTTTTTCATATGTGTTTAGTAATTTTCGTAATATTTCGGTTGAACATGTTACTAATATGCATTGACTTTTGCCAATATTAGAATTATGAGCAATTCTTACATTAAGGAAAGAAAAAAAGTAAACTGAAACATTAAACTTGCTAAGAACGAAACACTTTAATTTTATTATTAGGTGTTTAATTTTTAATTAAATAATTAATTAATTTCATATCTCATTAAGTCGTTATTTTTTAACTAGAACTTAGTCAGTTTTATTTATGTAATAATTTTGGATGATTTCTTTGATTCTGGCGTGTACTCAAAATAGCATAATTTAAATCAAATTGCAATCTCACCAGTTCAGTCGTTGTCATATGGAAGGCAAAACGGCACACGTCAATTTAAAGTCGAATAAAATATTAATTATGGGATATTTATTTTTATTTAAAAAACAAAATGTAAAGCTTATTTATTTATTTAACTCTACAGAGTAAATAACTATCAAAAATGTCAATGATCTTGAAAATCCTGACTCCTTCTATCCTATGTAACTACTGACGACATTTTCCTTTTCTCTTATTTGGATATGTTTTTTTTAGTATAGCTTCGTTCTCTACTTATACTATCTATTATGTGCTCACGTTGGTTTGATACTAAAATGTACGGAAAACATCTGTACTTTAAAAAAAAGTCTTGAAAATCTACTATTTTCTTAGGATTCTTTGGTAGGTACACACATTTTGTTTGAACCAGGTTAACGTTTTGGAATATAGTTGACCTTTTGGTGTTTGCTAACTTGTCAATGCCTATATTATTATTTCCCAGTTGGAATTTTATATATAAAAAAAATCGGGAAATTTCCTTTACCCCGAACTTCTCTTCTTATCAATTTTTCTATTTATTTTGAAGAGTAAGGTATAACCCGATTTAGTAACGCGCATATACTGTCTTTTTAAATATTTTTCTACTTCTTTCTGTATATTCTACCAGCTTATCCCTATTATAACATTTAATGTTTCTGCAAAATTTGAAGTCAATTGAATAAGAAGATAATTTAACGTTGATTTTTTAAACATTTTATTTGACCCCCATTTTGTTTCGCCAGTTTGAATTCATGCCAAAATTTTATAATTTTATATGTATCGCACTTGATGTTTAAAAAATTTTAAATTATTCATAAGTAGTTGTTCAGGCTTTATTAGGCCGCCATTTTATGTTACTATCTTGAATTCGTGCATTTGATTTTTGTGCAAAATTTGAGGTAAATAGGGTAATTATTTTTTAGTAATAACTTTTTTAACATTTCAGTATGCTGCCATTTTGTTCCTCTATATTGGATATTTACCAAAATATTACCAGGTCATACCAAAATGACCGTTAACTTTTGGTCAAAAATTTAAGTCAATCGGATAAGTAGTTTTTAGGCACGCCACAAAATGACAGATAGACAGACAGACAGATCGACGGAATATATTATTTTTGGCATCTACGGACGGTAAAACGATATGTAAAACCGCCATCTTGAACTCGTACCACAATTTTACTGTTTATCTATATTACAATTAATTTTTGCAGAAAATTTAAAATCAATCTACTAGGTAGGTTTACCAGGTTGAATTTTTCAATATTTTATTAACCGCCATTGTTTTTCGCGATTATTCCTACGTAATCATGCCAGGTCATCAACATGTGATCCTTAACTAAATCGGGTAAGTAGTTTTTATCTATGCCGCAAACAGACAGACAGACTAAAAGTTCAGCAGGCAGACAGATCGACCCAACTGAGAATACATGTTTTTCGGAATCTAGGGAACATGAAAACATAAAGATATAAAAACATCTCGGAGGGTGATCTTTTTATGATTACAATACTACCCTTTTACAAGAGAAGTACACAAGATTTTTATATCTAAACTAACTTATTTTAACTTTTGTTAATAGATCTTTGTTTTATTTTATTTGTTCTTTTTTGTTTAGCTCATAGCTATTTTTTAAACTGATTGGTATAGATAACGGGAAGTACCGGGGACAAGAAAGTACCCTTATAATCTAGAGGTCTTCTAGTTTAAGCATCAATAACGTTCACTGTCATTAATTTTTTTATTGTTATATTTTTCAGCACCATACTATCCGAGTAAATGGACTAAGGGTCTAGTTTGCACTCTTTCTTAACCAAGTGCTTGTCCGTTCTTTGCTCCTTACTTTCCTCGTACAATGGAAGATCGTAATCGTGAAAAAAATCTCCCTTCAAGATTTTTCAGTTCTTCACATTTCGGGGTCCCTAGAAGCCGAAAGACATATTTTCCTAATTCCGCCGGTCTATTGGTGTGCCTGTTTGTCGGGCTATCAGACCGTGTGTTACAGAAAAAAACTGTGTGTTGATTATTTCACTTTTTACATGATTATTTAAATAATCAGAAATGCATTCAATTAAATTCAATTAATAATTAATTATTTCGTTTTGAATAGTTTTCGAGTCACCAGTAAAAATATTTTTAATTTTTTTGTGATGGTCTTTTAGTTCTTGGGAACTTCTCGATATTAATAAACCTAAATGTTATTTGAAATTCCCCCATTTATTGATTCGCTGCTCTCTCTTGTTTTGCAGGGTAGAAAACCGCGTCAATTACCAAGCACATAAATAGCCTATTTAATCGGACGTTTTCGTTAAAATGTATTTTATATAGTTTAGCATTTTCTTTTAAAGTGTCAGCTATAGTGCTTTGATCTTTTACAAATGTTTTTAGCATTAATTCGCATTTTAGAGTCTTTAGATAAACATGAAAACTCCGCCGAGTCTCATGTTTATCTAAAGACCTTCATATATTTAACATACCTGTAAATCCTTCCTTATTCCACACTGAATATTTATTGGAAACTAGTAAACAAGGCCAGCAAAACAATGTTTGTAATATTTGACAACTACGTAACCATTTGTACGCCGAAAACCAAGATGACGATTAAAACTCTGATCTTGTTCCTTCCATCGATTAAATGGAGTTTCCAACAAAATGCAAACCACATCCGTGATCGGATTCATCAATAATGTAAATTAATAAACCCGACACCAAATAAAGTTGTAACAACACCATAAATAAATATAACACAAAACAGTCAAGTAAACTGCAAAGGATCTAACCGATTGTATAGCGAAATCCTGGAAAATAAAAGTAAACAACCACCACAAACTGAACGACACGTGGGTGTAGTGTACTGCGTTAGCAATTCACCGAGAGCGTTGTATGGCGCTGGTTAGCATTAATCTTCTTCTTGTGCGGTCGACGTCATCGCGAACGCGTTGTCATAGCAACGTAGTATGAAAATCGTAAGATAAACATGGCACCTCCAGCAAAGTCGAAGCGGTTTGCGCCACTGTTATAGTTGTTATAATAAAGTTCGATTGAAAGTTTTAAAAAGATATGCCGCCAACGGTCAAGTAAAATATTTATTCGAGATGTACATTTTATTTTTTGCCAATTAGGTAAATAAATGAATGTAAAAACTTAAATTTTAAGAGATATATAATAAATATAGTTAGATGTTTGCTGGTTTATTTTTCCTGGTGAAGTAGCACTTCACCTACTTCAACTGAATAGCCGCCACTGAATTAGCAAAGTATAAACCCATTAATTAATAGTATCTCGACGTTTTAGATGGAAACCGAAGAACAGCTATACGGAGATACGTCCTTCTATAAATAGTATACATCAGAGCCCCTTACTCATTTCGAAAGTTCCCGGGAAAATATAGGTCTCGTGTATAGCACCCTAGGTTGAAACCGGAGTATAGTAGATAGATAAAGTTTTGATAATGGCTCGTGTCGCTCCCAGTTTCACCATCTGTTCTAATAATTAAACTAACTATTGTTTCATAATTAAGACCGCAATCTATTGTTAGCGCTTTCACTTCTTGCTGGCTGCGATACTACGAGGATATTATAGTACAAATAAAGTGCTGTATACTCAATGTTGTAGTTTTTACTTTCGTGAGAGCATCATTTTGTACTATATATCTACTAGTTTTCAAGTTAACTAAAAAAAAAGTTTGTCCCCTGTTTGGGGTATTCGGCTTTATTTGCATGTCTGTCTATATGACTGTTCGAGCTAAGGCTTGAAATCTAATTTTGAACTACTTACACCTGGCGTAATGGTTTGAAATATTGTAGTCATATACATGACCGATGACCTTGACCTTAAAATGACTCTGATTAATCTCTGAATCTGGAATTAAAATTTCTACTTAATATAATGCTTATACATATTGTACAAATACACATGACATAGGTACAATAATTCCTTTACCCGTAACTTACCTCGTCATAAATTTTTCCTTATATTGGGAAGTGCGATCCTAATTAGTTCCGCGCATTTTCCATTTTGTTCGTCTATATTGGATTCATACTAATATTTTACCAGTTTTTACTTATGCAACACTTGATTTTTGGGCATAATTTAGCATAAATTAAATAAGTGATTTTTTAATACCGCTATTTTGTTCCTTTATACCGAATTCGTACCAGTTTATACCTATATCACATTTTTTTTGTAAAATTTGAAGTCACAAGAATAACACGATTTCTTTTACCTTGATTTTCTAAACATTTTATTTGGCCGCACATTTTGTTTCACCATAATCAATTCGTACCACCATTTTACCAGTTTATCTCGTCAAATTTAATGCTTGCACAAATTTTGAGATTAATCTAGAAAGTAGCTTTTCAGGCCAATTTTTTAAATACTTTCTGAGGCCACCATTTAGTTCTATTAGCTTGGATTCCTACCAAAATGTGACCAGTTCATTCTTAAGTAATATTTGATGTTTGTGGAATGTTAGGTAAATTGGATAATTAGTTTTTAAGTGATACTTTTTTTCAACATTGCATAGGCCGCCATTTTGTTTCGCCATATTAGATTTTTATCAAAATATTACCACGTCATCCCCATATAACCTCTAAATTTTGACCAGAATGTGAAGTCAATCGCGTCAGTAGATTTTAGCTACGCTGCGAACTGACAGATAGACAATTTATTCCGCCGCCATCTTGAATTCGTATTACAATTTTACCAGTTCTTCTCTATACCACAGTTAATTCCTGCACAAAATTTGAAATCAATCTATTAAGCAATTTTTTAGGCTGAATTTTAAATATTTCATTAAGCTGCCCTTTTGTTTCGCCATCCTAGATTCATACGAAAAGTTGCTGAATTTTAAATATTTCATCAAGCTGCCCTTTTGTTTCGCCATCCTAGATTCATACGAAAAGTTTACCAGATGACTCTTCGTAATACTTGATTTTTGTGCAAAATTTATGGTAAATTGGGTAAATAATTTTAGTAATAAGTTTTATAACACTTCAGTAGGCCGCCATTTTGTTTGGCCATATTGGATTCTTATCAAAATGTTACCAGGTCGACCCCAATTATTTTTCGACCAAAGTTTAAAGTCAATCAAGTTTTTTAATTAAAGCTCTGAAAAAATCTTTGAGGACGATATTTTCACGATAACAATATTTCAGGTTTCTCTCTCAAAAAAATGCATTTTCTATTTTTCTTTAACTGAATGCAGTATTATTGTCAAATAATAATAATAAATGACTTTTATTAGAAAAATAAATGGTTACAGATTTATGTATTAATAGCCAAAAATATTTAATAATAAAAAACAAATTGAAGGTGGAGATTCGAGCTCATCCTGGCGAAGTCTAGCCTTAAGGCTACTCTTAATAAACCTGAGATGAGTGTGAAAAGCCACCAAGCCTAACTAAGATTATTACATAAGTATAGTAGACGGTACCTAAAACAACAGTAAGTTTAAGCATTCTTAACTATATAGAGTTTGTCTTGTACAATAAAAGTGAAGTTGAACCTGAAAATAATAAAAAAAATTATAAAAAAAATGGTTATGTTGGGATATACAGGCAGACAAACATTACCACCGTAACAGCCCGGCACCATGCCAGTCTCTGACTATCGCCCACGTAGTTGCTCTTCAAATAAGTAGGAACGTAGCTTATATTTAAATTTAATTCTGCAGGTAATGAATTATATAAATTAATTGAATTAAATGAAAAGCTTCATATTTTCGAACATTAAATATTAGTCTACAACATGCATTTTATACTTTTTGTATTCTGTATTTTTCGCGTTCATATAGACAATGACCAAAAATGAAGTCACAATAGGTAAATTGCTAGAGACCTAGAGATTTGCGTAGTAGTTTCTTTAAATCAAAATTAAGCAAATGGCGATTGCTATAAATTAGTTTGAGAGAGGCAAAGGCCTTTTTAACGAGTTTTTTTACGTGTTCGCAGAAACGCAATTCTTTATCTAAAATCAGACCCAAGTTCTTAGCCTGTGGGGAAAAGATTAGAGGAATATTATTAATTTGTAGATTTAAATGGGATTTGACAAAATTTCGTTTATTTTTTGTACCAATGCATAATATATTAGATTTTTCAGAGTTTAATTTTAGGTTGTGTTCTTCTGAGAGTAACCTTATTCTTTCTAAATCCGAATTGATATTTTGAACAATTTGCCGGATATCTGAGTGATAGAAAGAGTAGTAAAGTTGGGTATCATCGGCGTAAGCTTGAGTTTTGCAGTGAATAGATTAGATAGATAGATAAGTGATTTAAATTAACTGAAAAATTGAAGAACTGTTAAGTTAATTTGAATAATTTAGCAGTATTTGAAATTAATTGACAGAATATGGATTGTTTAAAGAGCTCACCACCAACATAAAGTTAGTAAAAGTAAAAAGGCCAGAGAGCTCTAGTTAATTAACTGTTCAAAACACTATTGAGAAATGCAATGTATTTCTCTTTATATACTCCTTTAAATTTATTACTTAAAACAGGTATTGTTATATTCGCCATATGACAGGTAGTACCGTCCTGCTGAAATCACGTATTATTGAACTCCAACGTTGTTTAAAATTAGGTTATAGTGCACACTATTGATCGATCGTTCAGGGCCGGATTAAGGTAACTTCGGGCCTGAAGCGTTAAAAAGTGTGGGGCTCCTTGAAAACAAATAAAACACAAAAAAATACTGTAAACACTAAAAATTCTTATAGATAACATTGGCGTGGTAAACAAACAAATGTAAATAAGACAAGATTCAAAACTGGAAGTCACAAAACTTTTTAAAATTTAACTTTAACACCTTGCATCCCGAAAATTAAGCGTATGATAACCTATGTTTATATACACTTTTAGCATTATTTTGAAAAGTTCTATCAATAATTATAAAATAAAATAAACGTTGATTTATACTTAAGACCAGTCTTTTTTTCCCGCCATTTCCCTTACTTCAGTTATTAAATTACCGTTTTACATCTTATGGAGATATACTAAACATTCTCGTAGTTATAAGCAAAATATTTTCGTACAAAAAATCATCAAAGGTAGAACTTTATGTCTATATTTCAGGCATTGGAAATAAAGTAGTACCCATACCTAGGGCAAAATTATCGACGAAACTGAATATGAAATAATTAGGATTATATTTTCAACACTTCGTTGATACACTTCTTTGCGAAATTATTTTGGTTATTGAAATTGTAAAAAGTATCACGAATGTTTTAGTGAAATTGAATATATAGAACATTTTTCAATCCCAGAAATTAATTTTACTGACAAAATTTAAAACTTATTGTCAGCAAGGGTCTATAATTTGATTTACGAAACTTTAAAAACACACTGCAAATAAAAATTTTGTACTCATATGATTGTTAAATAGTTTAAACTATAGAAAAAAATAAATATTTTTATATTTATATTTCATATATGCACTAGTATACAAATTGGTATAAAAAAAAGTAAGGAAAATTTGAAAGTATATTTTTGTAAATTCTGTCAGCATAAGGATAAAAAACTGAAAACCATCTTTTTGCGTCCTATTAAATGACGTAATAAAACTTTAAAACCACATTATTCTAGCGAAACCTTTTTTTATTACTATTATATTATAGATTAAATATTTAAATAAAAAAATATTTTTTAACATAAGCCATAACAAAAAGTTGTAGTCCAAGTTGTTTAATTGGGTATTGGGAGTTTCAGTTTTTTTTCTTAATACGGTTTTTTTACGAATGTAGGGTAAATAAGGTTATACGAAAAAGCATGTAAAAAATAATTTATATTTTAAGAGATTACTCTGTATTTTATTTAACCATAAAGTGGACATTTTTTTGATAGTTGCAACTTCGCAAATTTAGTGCCTTTAGAGACATCTTAAAACAAATTGTAAAGGAACTTAACTGGAGTTTCTCTCCTGACTTTTTTTGCCTACAAAAATGAAAGAAGGTGCAACTTATGATATATGTTATTAAATCTTTATGTGCGGAAATAAATAGTTCACTATTCTTCAAAAAAAATATTCATAACGAAGGAAGTTCCGGGAAAAGAAAGTTTGCCGATGTTTTTTGAGTTGGATTTATTCACTGACTATATGTACTACTCTATTCTGGAAACAGCAAGATAACTTCTATTCTAACAATTTATTGCCTAAAATTTCCAAAATTCTTAATATTGTAAAGAAGAAATTGTAATAATTTTCTTTATATTCTGCAAGCTCGGTAGAAACGCTGGCGGTGTCTTTTCTGTGCTGAACTGCTCGACAGGTAAACTGTAGTCAATATGCTTGTCGTATAGCATACACAGTACAGTAAAACTTATCGTACGTTTTATGAAATTAACTATAACAACACAAAATATCAGTTCTTGTTCTGTAATCTATATGAAATTTATCATTGTCCTCTTTAAAAGATTTTACTTTTTTTTAAATGACTGTAACTTAAACGATGTTATTTGCACTTTATTGTTTTTATTCACGTTAGTAACATCAAAACTCCGATTTCCTACTAGACATTACGTACGTATTTACAATATAAAAACACGTGAGGTATAGGGTACACAATTACAATGCCAAATTGATTATCATATTTGTGCTGAATAACAGAAAAATATCTTTTCTTAAATCATTTATTAACTTTATTGCATGTATACATACACGAAAAATATCATTTCCCTTGGGAATATATTTGTAACTCAGAGAAAGCAGCTTTGAATATTCATTGTGGTCCGGCTAAACCCAATCGGAAACTGCCGTAATAGATTCTTTGGTCAACGAAAATTGGAAGAGGAAAATGGCTGGAAAAAAATAAATTGGGGTTGTGATCGCGTATGCAGGGGATTGATTACCTAATGCGTTTACCGTTTCGAATGATAGATGAGCTAGGTATTTGAACTTCGAGGATCGTAAAGTATGCAAAAATAGATTCGTTGTTGTGGTTTGAAAAATATAGTTTGATCGTTATAAAATCCCATATTTAATGTATAAAATAAGCATTTAAACCAACATACAATATTTAACTTTACACTTCAATCTAAAACGCATTTATAGATTCTAAGTATGGCTATTAAACAACATACCATAGAGGTAAAGTAGTAATTTTAATTTAAAAAAAATCTCCACCTTACTGATCGTTTTAAATTGATAGCTTATCGTAAAAATACATAAGAAATATCTCTCGTCGCACCTAATTTTTTCCACCACTATAATAGATGGATGGAACCATATTGGTGGACAAACTTTTACTTTACATTTTGTTAGATGTCTTATCATATTTAATAGAGTCTTTAAGTTTGTATCATAATTGAACAATAGCCAGTACAGGGTTATTTCTTATGTTTCAACATGCATTTCGCCTTTTCTTTTCTTCAGATACAAAAAAGAGCATTTAAAATGAGACACAATAATTTGTTTGATGACTAAAAACATATTCCCTAAGTGAAATAATTTATATGATATTTTCCTTATTCACTTTTGGAATACTTAGCTTAAGGTTTATCAAAAGAGACTAATTTTTTCTTAAACAATAATTTTTCTAGTTTTTTAATACAAAATAAGCTTTATCATTAATTAGATTGGGTGGTTCAAATTTTTTCAATAAATATGCCTTTAGTAGAATTAATAATTTATCAAAACAGACTTTTGATTTGTTTTTCTAAATTTGGTATTATACTGCTTTTATTACTTCCGTCTTTCCTATTCACAAGTAAGTCTTAGAAATAATGCTCCTAGATTATCTTAATCTCTGGCTTGATCCCTCATTTGCGAGCTCTATTGAAATAAAATGACTCCCTTCGTTCTTCTCATATTGTGAAGATGTTTTGTTAGCTACCAGTGCCAAGCTATAAGTCCTGTTGTACATTTTAAATTTATCTTTGATATGTAAGCTTCCTTAACCGGAACATCCCTCATTATCAGGCACGTATCATTTTGAAAATATGTTCTTATTAATTGTCCTCAGATTTGACAGTTTGGACCAACTTCGAAATAAATTTCTGGTTTGGACCCTCCACCCCAACTGAGGAATATGTCAATCTTTTGGAAGCCTTAGCTATTTTAATTTGGTGACAACCACTTGCCATGTCCGGAGTTCTAAAGAACTTGCAACCTTTCAAAACTTCCAGATGATCATCTACCCGTGGTAAAGGATAACAATTTTTTAAAGCTTTAGCATTTAACGCTGTATAGTCCACAAACATATGAGTTTTTAGACAAGCACAACTGGATCCAGTTTCTTCAGGTACACGTCTTTCAACCAGTTTATTGGCATCAAAACGCATGGGATACATGGATGTGTTTAACACAGGCATATAGGATTCATTTGATATCACACATTTTGGTATCACCTATTCAGCGTTTGGCTTCATAGATCTTCTGATGTCGACGAAAATATCGCCACTGTCATCCTCGTTGGAAGTACAGCAAAGAATACCCACATGATTTGGAGATATTTCTGTACTTGATTTAGCCAGCAATTCTTCGCTGACAGGTGCTCAATATGAGGTAATTCAGCTATCTAAGCGCTAATAAGTTGTACATTGCCTTTTTGCACGACTATGATGGCATTTTCTTGTTCAATAAATATCTGCAAATAATAACAAGCATATTTTATATATGGTCTGGAACAACAAAGTTTACAGCAGTCTCAAAAAGATCTACCTCGAAATCAGCGTTAGATACTCCTACGACATTTGTGGTACTACACCCATATCCTTTACGACATATATCGCGCTCATTCCGTTTTAGCCCAACTTTTTGGGCAACGCGTTGGCGAATAATAACCACTTCGCAGAACCTACATGCATCTCTTTACCATTTATGCTACAGTTGACATAACAATCACCGGTATCTGATTTTTGCTTGGAGTTGCCTACCATTGCATTACGTAATGTTAAAAGCCTATTATTTCAACAGTTGTTTGTCGCATGTTCCAATCTGTTGTATATGGTACACACCACCCGTGATTTATTGTATATGACTCTGTTTATGGCAGTTGAAGTATTTGGTAGGTTTTGGTGTTATTCGTTTTTGGTGATTATCATCATTTTTTTCATCTGGATATCGCCCTACTTTTGCTGCAGGTTGAAGAGTAAAGTCTGGTACCAATCTGATGTCAATGATCATCGCAACATTATTTTTGCCATCAATATTGCACTGTCGTAATACGCTTTTGAACCTGGCAATAATTTTTCTAAGGGCAGTAGGAAAATCTTGGCGATCTGGGAACGCTATGATAAGCATACGCTTCCAATCAATTCATTAAATATTTATACTTGATAATTGATCAATTTTATCTAGCCATCTAGAGCAATTGTAATTTTTGTCATTTGGATCAAAATCTGGAATGCAGTCTGGTCTAATGGACGCTCTCACGTTACGTTCCTCATTTTTTGTAAGTGTAACGACTTCTTCTTCTTCAAGTGCCGTACCCGTATTCGGGCGTCAGTAAGTGCCTTGAAACCTAATCAAGATGTATATAGTTTCTTGAATGCACTACACTTGGGCTATGCGTTTGTGTGCAGTTGAAGTAGTTACTGCTTTGTGCAACAGTTGCATCAACAGACCCACCAGTTTCGATAATGTATGACTTGTCAGCACTGGGTCTAGCGTTTAGAATACTAGTGCCTATCAATACGTCACTATCTCTATGTGTCATGCTCATTTGAGGCCCTGTCTGCAGAAAGTTCTTGCTTCCGTAGGCGAGCAGTAACGTTTGCATGAACTCCCTGGCCACAATGTCTCTTTTGTCGAAAGGACTTATTTGTTTTTATTGTAATTACGGTTTTACCTTTATGCTTTTTTTCGGCTGTCACGCCCAGCACAATGACTATTACGAGAAGAACTAGTTTCACTACTTGTAGTAGACGAGCTGCTTGTACAACGCTTTTTCTTGTCTCTGCTCATTTTAAGTCTTTAAATGTTATTAACTTAAATCAAGAACTGAAAAGTATAACTATTTAACACAGAAAAGAAAATACAGAATCAAATTATTTTTAAAAAATACCACTTTTTTGTCCAAAATCTTTTCGAAATGCAAAATCATTATGTTTATAAACCTTAATAATAATCACAAATTCTTAAATTTAAATGTAATATATTAGTACAATATCGTCAGTTTAGTGTTAAATTCCGACTAAAACTTCTCCGAGCAGCTTATAAGTGTCTTCTCCGGTTATAATCTGCATTTTTTCTTATGATAATTTACCGTATCCGAAATATCTAGCAGTTTAGCAGGCTGAATCAACATGCGTTTCAAAAGGCTTAATATTCATAATGATTCTTCTCGAACCATTTATTTTCTAAGATATACCAGATATATTTAAAATACAATTTTAATTTTTTTGCTATTATTATTATAATAATATATTACGTACGTTATATGATATAAATTTGGGCGAACCTACACCCAACCAATAACTGTGAGGACACGCAAACGTGACTGCGCTCCTATTTTGTTTCATAAATAATGTTAAAATAATTGCAATTGTCCACATAACAATATTTGTATAAATTATAAATAAGCCTAAAGTTAAAAGTTTTTGTCACAAATTATTTGGTATGGCGTTTTGAAAGCACATTATTTCTATTAATAATTTTATATTCCGCGCTTTTCATTAATAATGCAGTATTATTTGCCTATTATGAAATGGTTATTAATGGCTTGAAAATATAAATAAACAAAAACAACATATTGGGTCTTTAATATCAAATAATAAATAATTTATTAATAAGTATAGACCAAAAACTGTTTTTTTTTTGTTAATGTGATTATAGATTTGTTTTCAGAATAAAAAATTTTATTATAAACTTCCAGTAGGTAGCAAAACATAAAAAAGATGTTCTCCCACATGATATATTTAAAAACGAAAAAATGACCTTTTATAGCTGTAGTTTTTTTCTTCTAAAAATACATGTTGGAAAAAAAAACGGTAAATTTCCTTTACTCGGAGATTTCCTTGCTGTGAATCTTGTCTTTTATTAGGAATAGTGAAGTGTGGCCCAATTTAGTTCTGCTCGTAGTCATTTATTAACACTTTTGTATATTGTATTTTCAAACATTTTCATTAGACGCCATTTTGTTCTACCATATTGAATTAGTGCAGTTTCTACGTATGCTAGACCTAATTTTTGGGTCTAATTTAAAATAAACTGAATAATTAGTTTTACAATGATTTTATTTAAGACCGCCATTTTGTTCTGTCATGTTGAATTCGTAGCAATTTATCCCTATATCCCATTTAATTTTTGTGTAAAATTTGCCATTTATTAAATAAGAAGATACTTTTAGGTTAGTTTTTTTAAACATTTCATTCCATTTTGTTTCACCATCTTCAATTCCTGCCACAATTTTACCAGTTTATCTCTATATCGCACTTAATGTTTGTTCAAAATTTGAAATCAATTTAATAAGTATTTTTATCGCTCTGATTTTTTGTATTTTTTATTAGGTCGCCATTTTCCTTTGATATCTTGGATTCGTACTAAACTGTTTCCAGTTTAGTTTTATGTAATACTTACTTTTGTGCAAAATTTAAAGTTAATTTAAAAAACGCGAAAATATGTAAAACCTGGGAGAGTGACTACAAACATTTTATTTGGCCGCCGTTTTATTTCTCCATCTTGAGTTCGTACCACAATTTTACCGGTTCACCTCTATATTATACTTAATTCTATTAAATGTCATATGGGAATGACATGGTAACATTTTGGTAAAAATCCAATCTATATTTCAAAACTGTCTCTATTGGTATAGATACGTCGACGATATATTGGTTACTTTTTATTTTTAAAAGATTTAAATACCATACACAAAAATATACAATTTACTGTTGAAATAGAAAATAATAACTCTATAAACTTTTTGGATTTGAACATAACAAAGGTACGAATTTACAATTTTTCACACATCTATACATTCGGACTCAACGATCAATAATAAATTAATACACCCATTAGCACACAAACTAGCAGAATTTCATAGCATGATACATAGATTAATTAATAAACAATTTACCAGATTGACTTCAATTTGGTCAAGCATTGAGAGGCATAGGGGGTTGATATGCTAACATTTTTCTAAAAATCCATTAAGACGAAACAAAATAGCTGGCACTAGTAGAAAGTTAAAAATTTTGTTACTAAAAAAATACTTATCCTATTTACCTCCACTATTTGCACAAAAAAATAAGTGCGTCATGGGAATGAGCTGGCAAAATTTTGAAGAATGGCGAAACAAAACGGCGACCTATTAAGATATTTAATAAATCAGTCTGAATAACTACTTATTCGATTTCTTTCAAATTTCGGGCTGCACTGTTAAAGAGAAATAGTGATTTTGCATAAAAAAACGTTGCAATCATGTTACAAACGTAATTTTACGTATTTATTATATAACTATAAAAATACATTTCTGGAGGTAAAGTTACAGTTGAAAATTCCGTCATATTTACAGTAAAAATTCAATTATTTAACTTTTAAAACTGTTAAAATAAGCAAGTAAATGTAAAAATACATTTATAGAGGTAAAATTACAGTTAAAATTTCCATTTATAGTAAAAATTCAACTATTGAAACCGTATTTTTTGAAGTACCATTTAAGAATATTTTTTGGAATTTTAAAATTTTGCACATGAAACAAAACCTTATTATAGGGAAAAGTTCCACTTAAAAATCCTGTTTCTTTGAATAAAATTAGGTTAGTTTTTAGTGAATAATAATTCTCACTCAAATTTATTATAAAAACTAATTAAAGACACTTAATATATTACTGAAAATTTGTATGGAATTTATGTAAAAATACCTGCTTTCTCAGGTAAAATGATGGAAAAGAACATCACTTTATGATGAGATTTGCAAAACCAAAAATAATAAACTTTACATTAAAGTCAGGGTAACTTAAAATGTTATTAACATTCTCATTCTCCATTCACTTTTTTAATGACACAAATAAAGATCGGTTACGGCGTTATAGTCCTATGGCTGAAGTTAATTTTCCATTTGTAACAAATTTAAATAACAAATATGCCAAATATACTGCTTGAAATTGAGAATGGCTTTTAAACAAACATAAAAGAGCATGCTGTTAGCAATAAAAGTAGGTATATTCGAAAAAAAACATATAATTAGCTTTAAAAAATTTATTTTATGATATAAAACTAAACAAAAACAGATGATAACTAAAATTATTGAGATCAAGTTTTTTAATGGAAATCTTATAGAATAGTGAATAATGCATCTAATGTTACAATAAACACGTAACAATTTTTTAAATTCTTACCTAATTTTTACACTTCACTTGAACTCAAATATTACTATCACCGCCGATTATTTTTTAGGACATCTAGTTTTATAAGATATGTTGCTTTTTACACTAAAACGCGCACTGAAACACTTTAAACGTAAAAATGGCCATGTACTGGAAACGGATAAGGATAATAACATACACCACCCTTTGGTAAAATTTGGATGCATAATGAATTTTCACGGATGTTTGGTAAATTCGCCAAGTACTTTCACAGATCTTTGGTAAATTCGCGAAGAACTTATACATTTACGTTATTAAAACATTTTTTTTACATGTAATAGTGTAAAAACACATTTTAATAGTGAAACATTGATAACAATTTAGTAAAATTTTAACTAAGGTATAATAACAGAACCCATTTATTATTTTTACAGTTAAAAATATGTAATTTTAACCCAATTTTTAACAGTGTAGAATTAGGTATGATATGGAAATTAACTGGTGAACATTTGGTATGAATTCAAAATGGCGAAACAAAATGGTGAAAATGTTTGAAAATTTGCGTATAAAAACTTTATTCCATTGATTACAAATTTCGTACAAGAATTAAATGTAATATAGGGAAAAAAAGGCGGCCTAAAAACATATTTAAAAAATCGGTGAATTTCCTTTACCCGGAACTTTCCCCGTTACGACTCTTTCCTTTTATTAAGAACCGTGAAGTGTGACTCAATTTGGTTGGTACCTAATTATTTACTAACACATATAAACTGTCTTCAATCATTTTTATTGGGCGCCATATTGGATGCCTACTAATATTTTACCAGTTTCTACCTATGCCACACTTGATTTTTTAATTTAAAATACATTTAATAAGTAGTTTCTACATTGACACAGTTTTTTACAAATGAATCAGCTTTTTCGACAGCTGCCTGCATACTTTCAGCAAGATATTTTTCCAGTTTTTGTAGCAGCGAATTAACAGCACTAACAATACACTGTTAAAAATTGGTTTAAAATTGCATAATTTTAACTGTAAAAATAATAAATGAGTTCTGTTATTCTACCTTAGTTAAAATTTTACTTAACTATTATCAATGTTTTACTATTAAAATGTGTTTTTACACTATTGCATGTAAAAGAAACATTTTAATATTGTAAATGTATAAGTACTTCGCGAATTTACCAAAGATCTGTGAAAGTACTTCGCGAATTTACCAAACATCCGTGAAAATTCATTACGCATCCAAATTTTACTAAAAGGTTGGTGTATGTTTCATAATTTTACCCTAAGTGGCACGTAACGCTTTCAAGAGAAAAATAAAAGAAGAAGAAATTTTAACAATGCAACCTCACATTTTTTGTATACTTATTCATTAATCGTTTGGCTGCGCATGGCTATTTTTACGTTTAAAGTGTTTCAGTGCTTGTTTTAGTGTAAAAAATAACATATCTTGTAAACCAGATGTTTTAGAAAATAATCGGCGGTGATAGTAATATTTAAGTTCAAGTAAAGTATTTTATGTCAAAATTAGGTAAGAATTTAGAAAACTGTTTCGTGTTAACATTAGATACATTATTCACTATACTATAAGATTTCCATAAAAAACTTAATTTCAATAATTTTAGTTATCATCTGTTTTTGTTGTTGGCTTAAATCATAAAAGACATTTTTTAAAGTTTTGCGTTTTTTTTTTTCGAATAAACCATACCTACCTACTTTTGTTGCTAACAGCATGTTCTTTTATGTTTGTTTAAAAGCTATTCTCATTTTCAAGCTGTATATTTGGCATATTTGTTCTTTAAATTTGTTACAAATAGAAAATTAGAACTGAAACCAAACATAAAGGAGCCTATTTTAGCAATCACTTCAGCCATAGGACTAAAAGCTAAAACGCTTACGTTATAACGCCTTTACCGATCTCTATTTGTGATATTAAAAAAATTAATGGATAATGAGATTTTTATAAACATTTTAAGATAACGTTACATTAACGTAAGGTTTATTATTTTTAGTTTTGCAAATAGCAGGTATTTTTACATAAATTCCATACAAATTTTCAGTAATTTATTTAGGGTCTTTAATTAGTTTTTATAATACATTTGAGTGAGAATTATTATTTACTAAAAAGTAACTTAATTTTATTCAAAGAAACAGAATTTTTAAGTGGCACCTTTCCCTGTACTAAGATCTTGTTTTATGTGCAAAATTTAAAAATATACAAAAATAGTACTGCAAAAAATACGGTTTCAGTAATTGAATTTTTACTATAAATATGGCGGAAATTTCAACTGTAACTTTACATCTATAAATGTATTTTTACAATTAGTTGCTTATTTTTACAGTTTTAAAAGTAAAAATAATTGTATTTTTACTGTAAATATGACGGAATTTTCAGCTGCAAATTTACGACTAGAAATGTATTTTTAAGTTTTAAAAGTAAAAATACGTAAAATTACGTTTGTAACATGATTACAACGTTTTTTTTATGTAAAATCGCTATTTCTTTTTAACAGTGTAGGTCTGGTTTGTGTATTTTTGGTAAACCATAGAGTTCAGGACACCTGCTCCACTTTTCCCGTGGTATTAAATTTTGTTGAATTGCAGGGTTTATTTGTGAACTTTTTATTTTTTTTAGTTCTTTTTTCTCGGTAAGTATTCGGGTCCCTTGGAACAGGCTTATAAATATTGCCTTGTAGGATATCCTGCATTTTTTTTATGTAGTCTTGGGTATTCATAACCACAGTTGCGTTTCCTTTCTCTTCTGGAAGAATTGTGATGTCTTTATTTTTTCGAAGGTTTGTTAGGACCCTTTGTTCAGTGCTTGCTTGATCTTAAAATTCTTGCCACATCTTGCCGAATCTCCTCTGCTTTTGTTTCTTCACAGGAGTCAAGGACAGCTTCCACTCCAGCTATTATTTCTATGTTTAAATTAAACCCCTTACTCAATACGGATTTTTCAATTTCTAAGAGATTGTAGGATGATAAATTACGCACTAATTTATCGACGTCTACTGATGGTTGTTGTGGCTAACTCGACTTGGAGGAGATTGTCATATTTTTACGAAAGTTTATCGGTCTTAATATTTCTATTTCAATCTGTTCGCCAAAAAGCCAAAGCGATTCTAGAATAAAGGCTGAATGCTTTTACTTAGTTTAAGTTGTAACTTTAAAAGTCCTTTCTCTGTCTCGGCTAGTTGTTTTCTAGTTTGATGGATTTGTTCTCTAAAAAGGCACAACAGACAGAATCGGAAGAATTTAGCATTATTGGAAGACCGATAAATTAGCCTACATGATCACCCGACTTAAACTGACTTGACTTTTTGAATGTCATTTTATATAGTAGATACGATATGAAGTAAAGAAAAGATTAAGAGCTCACGAAGCATTTCATAGGGTTCGAGGTATTTGGCCCTAAACTTCACTGGCCCAAACAGTTAATACCCCTAAAAGACATTTGCCCGAACCTACATTACACATAACCGTCACTGGCGCTAACAGTCGAAATCCCGACACATTGGAATGCATGGAATTTATCCTTGGCCTTAAACGTCGAAATACATAAATATGTACGTCAATGACGTAAGAAACTTCTGTCACTGTTGCCAAAGTGCGTTATCGTTCAGATGAAGTACATATTTCCGAAAATATTAGTAAAATAATATGGTGTTTTTTTATTTATGGTTGATAACATGTTATTAATATTCCTAAATAATAAGTTTTAAATCGTTCTCAAAGAATTTTGTTTATAAAAATAGCAAATAGCTACGTATTAATTTTACTGCGTCGTATCAGTGTTAGAATACAATAAAATACATTTTACTAACATGATGTAAATTGTTAGTTGGTTCGGTTGTGAAACATGCAGAAATAATATGCAAGAATGCAAGCTTTTACTGTGTTCCGGATACGTCCTGAATTCTCAGCTCTTCGCCCATTCAAATGCGATTTCAAGAAAGGGAGTACTAGAAAGTTAGATTCGGCAATTTAAAAGGACTATCAATATTAGGACATCAGAATAATCAGAAAGTATATTGTAATGTACAAATTTCATATTGGTAAGTCACCTAGATTCTTTTTTGTGTAGGTATACATTTTTTTCTTAAATGTTCCTCTTCGGATTTTCTACAATATATTGGGTTTTTAATGTATAGTGCACACTAAATGTTAGTTAAAAGAAAAACTTCAACAAAAACATTTGTATTTGGTTTGTTTCTTCAGAGGAGTCAAGGACAGCTTCCACTCCAGCTATTATTTCTACGTTTAAATTAAAACCCTTACTCAATACGGATTTTTCAATTTCTAAGAGATTGTAGGATGATAAATTACGCACTAATTTATCGACGTCTACTGATGGTTGTTGTGGCTAACTCGACTTTCTTAGGAGATTGTCATATTTTTACGAAAGTTTATCGGTCTTAATATTTCTATTTCAATCTGTTCGCCAAAAAGCCAAAGCGATTCTAGAATAAAGGCTGAATGCTTTTACTTAGTTTAAGTTGTAACTTTAAATGTCCTTTCTCTGTCTCGGCTAGTTGTTTTCTAGTTTGATGGATTTGTTCTCTAAAAAGGCACAACAGACAGAATCGGAAGAATTAGGAAACACAACATACAAATAGTACACAGCATTCCATGCCAGGAATGTGAAAACATAGAACATTATAAGACCAGAATAATCCGAGAAGCCATACAAACACAAGGTGATTTTAACAAAAAGGACGAATCATTAAAACTACCAACAGCATGAAAGACAATAAGGGACAAATCTAAAATTACAAAAAATCAAGCGTAATTAGCGCAACAACAACAGCACCATCCGGAAAACATAAATAACGACCAACGGCCGCTCAGACATAACCTCCGGCCCAGACTGGGGATATAAAAGGAAGCGTCGCAGTCACTAACACTTCAGTCTCTATTCGGACGCGACAAAGAACACTCCGAAAATGCCAAACGTGATTTTGGTGAAACGTCAGCAAAACTGTTCTTTTTTAGAACGACAGTAGTGAACGGATGTACACCTGGAATGAAAAAAAATTGTATTTTTCCATCAGTGAACGACTAAGAATCAATATATATATATATATATATATATATATATATATATATATATATATATATATATATATATATATATATATATATATATATATATATATATATATATATATATATATATATAGATACTAGATACTAAAATCAATAAAAATGCGCTTTCATTCATCTTTATCAAAAGTTCTTGGCCAGAAAAGATATATATATGGAGAATAGAAAAAAATATATAATTTCTGCAGGTGCAAAACGGCCTACAAGAAGAATTGCTTTCGATTATGTAAGCAGGAGGGTATCCTGTGACACAATCAAAAGCAATTCTTCTTGTAGCCCGTTTTGCACCTGCAGAAATTGTATATTTTTATATTATATATATATATATATATATATATATATATATATATATATATATATATATATATATAGATACTAAAATCAATAAATTGGCTTGCTTGCACCTGCAGAAATTATATATTTCTAGTATTCTACATATATCTTTCCGCATGATGGTGCTAGTGCATACTTTGCCAAATTCCTATGGGTTTGCAGCCGGAAACCACCGGAGCCCCAATAGGTGGCGCTAAGTGCTTATACTTAGCATGTAGTACTGTTCCAGTATGATAGACTTTTCGTTTTCGATTTTGTCATATCGAAAAATCTGTTATTTCAGATCTCCCTTGGTACAAGCCTGCCTGATGAGGGTAAAGGCCCAGAAATCATGGTCGCAGAAGGGTACCCTGTGACATAATCGAAAGCAATTCTTCTTGTAGGCCGTTTTGCACCTTCAGAAATTATGTATTTCTGCTATTCTACATATATCTTTTCCGGCCAAGAACTTTTGATAAAGGTGTGTGAAAGCGCATTTTTATTGATTTTAGTATCTACTCTCCGCATGATGGTGCTAGTGCATACTTTGCCAAATTCCTATGGGTTTGCAGCCGGAAACCACCGGAGCCCCAATAGGTGGCACTAAGTGTTATACTTAGCATGTAGTACTGTTCCAGTATGATAGACGTTTCGTTTTCGATTTTGTCATATCGAGCAATCTGTTATTTCAGATCTCCCTGGGTACAAACCCGCCTGATGAGGGTAAAGGCCCAGAAATCATGATCGCAGGAGTGTACCCTGTGACATAATCGAAAGCAATTCTTCTTGTAGGCCGTTTTGCACCTGCAGAAATTATGTATTTCTGCTACTCTACATGTATATATATATGTCTCTATTCGGACGCGAGAAAGAAAGCTTTGAAAATGCCAAATGTGATTTTGGCGAAACGTCAGCAAAACTGTTCTTTTCAGAACGACAGTAGTGAACGGATGTACACCCGGAATGAAAACATATATATATATATATATATATATATATATATATATATATATATATATATAATTCTAATATTCGGTATTAAGTTTAATTCTCCTATTCAGATAGTAAGCCATATTCTTTAAAGGGGTTTAAATTTATACCAGGTCTTACCTGACAGTTATAGGTCAGGTCTAAGATGACATATGCAACAATTGAACAAATAATTTTTTCAGTGTCACAATTACAAAATATGGCAGTGATATAAGCAAAACAGAACTGGTGATGTCATGGCAACTAGATCTAGTCTAACTCTTAAACTTTTCAGTGAATACGTTGGTAAAATTACCAGGCAAAATAATTAAAATAATGTAGTATTCCGTAAAGAGCACACTAGACCCTAAATCTGGGTAGCCGTTAAAAGTGTGGTTTGTTCTGAAAATAACTAGAATTCATTTATCTTCTCTTTTGTCTGTACATAATTCCTAAAATTTGATTAATATTTGTCTCATGCTTATGTAGGCTTTTCACTGACCCGTAAGTCCCAAAACAAAACAACAAACATTTTATCTATTAATTTAACTTCCATTGGGGTTCTGAAAAGCTGTAAACTTGTTTATTCAATTAGCAAAACCTTTCATGGGCTGCAATTATAGGTATATTATATTATTTGCAGTATCTCAAAACTTGAACGAATGAATGCCGCGTTCTGTCAACCACTTGTAACTTTTTACTTTTAGTATTTTAATCACCCTCTCAGATTTTTTTCAGATCTTCGTTTCGGGGTCTTTCTTGTAAAAAAACTACCTATTCAATTTATTTTAAATTATAGGTGGGGTAGAAACTGATAAAATATTGATACAAATCCAATATGGCGGAACAAAATGGCGGCCAACAAAAATGTTTAAAGAAAAGATGGTATGTATGTGTTACTAAACGCTTATGTGCGAAAGTAAATTAGGTCACACTTTACTATTCCTAATAAAAGCAAAAATTCATTAGGAGGAAAGTTCCGGGCAAAGAAAATTTACCGATTTTTTTAAAAGTTTTATGGGTACCTAGATGCCTAAAAACATGTTTTCACAATTGTATCGGTCTTTCTGTACAGGGTTTTCCCGTATATTTTTCCACCCACCTAGAGAGTTTATTTGAATAGATAGAAATGTCAAATTTTGACAGGTTGTCAGTTTTTTTTAAATTAAACACCCTGTATATTAAATCATATTCTTGAAGATCTTTTTTTTTAGTTTCAAATATATATACTTCTAATATATTCTAAGACAAACACTTAATCATAATACAAAAGTTTCAAAATTACCTTCAAAATATAATAAAATATTTAAATCTTCTTCAGCGTTTCTTTCCACTATTCTAACTTTTCGCTTAAGTGTTTTTCTTTCATTCAATTGTTTAGCGATGTTTAATATTGTCCTGCAAGTCGGTGTTGGTCTATCTGGAAACCGTCTATGATATTCGTTACGAGCTATCGACGCATTTTTACCATGTGAATAAAATAATTCTATCATGTTGAGTTGCTCTTCTTCCGAATAACCCATCGTCCAATGTATTAGATATTAAAAATGCTCGTAAATAATTACTTCTGACCGGTAAACGTCAAAAATGCGTCGTTCACTGCAATTGTCTTGACCACAGCTCACTATGTTTTAGCTCAAATTACCTTACCATTTCTTTAATGTTTAAACGCTTATATATCCAAAACTGATTGACAGAATATATTAAAAGTATACATATTCGAAATAAGAAAAAAAAAGGTCTTCAAGAATTTGATTTAATATACAGGTTGTTTCATTTAAAAAAACTGACAACCTGTCAAAATTTGACATTTTCAATAATAATTTCGCACTATATTCTATTTCGCACTATATAATATTCTAAATCTTCATAAAAAATCCAACAACTTTTGTATTTACGACATTTCCGTATCTATTCAAATAAACTCTCCAGGTGGGTGGAAAAATATACGGGAAAACCCTGTACGTCCGACGGTATGTCTGTTCGAGGCTTAACTAAAAAACTATATTCACCAGATTGACTAATAATAATAACCTTCTTTTTATGGGAAAAAATAAACTAACAACAAAATTTAAAAATATTTTACTGAATTATCGAAGCATTGGTTTCATTTAAGTAGGTATGATGAGTGAATGTTTATAGTTAGGTATTGTATGTTAGTTTTAGATAAAAAAAACTTGTGAAAAATGCATATTTGTTTCCGTTTAAACATGTGGATATATAAATAAAACATATTTATTGTCACATATTTAACGTTTTCCAAAAAAATATAATAAAAACGATTAATTCCAAAAAGTCAATGTCCCTCCTGACCTTGGGCTCAAACCTTTGTTCACCCTATGTTACGCCATTGATTAACCGAAAAGACTCCCGAATAAATACTCAACTCAAGAATTTACACTTAAAAGTACAAGCAATTCGCGTGGGTTCATTTGAAGTTAGAGACAACAAGAAATGTCGTTTTGTTCGCAATGCGACAGTTTATCTTTTTACTGGCTATCAAACAAATCCTTTGTTAAAGTCTGGATTAATTTAGTAAAAAAAAGTTATTTCTTCAGAAGAATACCCTAAAAACCTCAAAGTCCCAGGAGCTGTAGATAATGTATAGCATAATAAATGTCGAAGGATTCGAGAATTATAGACAGATGGGATTTATATATTTATCTGCTGGCCTTTAGCTACCGACCAGCTTGAGGTTTGCAGTTTTGTCTTTGTTCTTAACAAAGGCGGAGTCAATATTATCTTAAAACTGTTTGCTTTTGATGTAGTAGACGTAAAGCTTAAACTGCTCTGTATCAAAGGGAAAATGGCGGTCTTTTATATGAATATAGATAAATGGGAAATAAGCATAGCAAGCATGTTTGTATTTTATTTTTCGTTTATTTTATATGTATTTCAGCAAAGTTACTTTTAATAGTTATTAAATAATTTTAAAAGTCCTAAGATTCTAGGTTTAAAAATAAATTTCAAATTATTTTGTGTTTTATTTTAAAATATGTTTAAATGAAAATATTTCATTTCGATCTAAATTCTGAAAAGCTGGGACTAAATATTTACTTCATAATTTTGTGAGTGATGCGAATTCACTTTTTAAAATGAAATTCGCCACTATTAGTAAAACTTATGCACAATTATGATTCTTCTTGGGATTTCTATCTCTATATTTAACGGTTCTAGAGAATTTGAATATTTAAAACTTCACATAATTGACATTAACTTCTAAAGGATCAATGAGGGTCTTTATTTGACGCAGTAAACTGTATACGAATAAAGGTAGAATTGCAGAGTTGTCCCTAAATACAGAATAGAAGTCGACAAACGTGCAATTTTCAGTTAAAAACCGCAGGAGCAGAAAGAGAAAAAACAAATAAATAAAGATATAGCAGTTGGTTCCTGAAAGGGTGGCTACGAACAAAAGTAAGCTTCAGACAACTAGTTAGCGGTTCTGGTGTAATGCAAATATCCGTTAAATTAGCCTACATGATCACCCGACTTAAACTCACTTGACTTTTTGAATGTCATTTTATATAGTAGATACGATATGAAGTAAAGAAAAGATTAAGAGCTCACGAATCATTTCATAGCAGTTAATTCCTGTTTACACACAATTAAAATTACGTTGAGCATATTTATAAATATGATATAGATTTAATATTTATTTTATTACTTCCCTCGGAAAAGCGAATCACTCTCCGAGATTTTTTCAGATCCTCACGTTTTAAGGTCTCTAGATGAAGAAAAACATGTTTTTTCAATTTCGTCGGTCTGTCTGTCTGCCATTTCGCGGCGTAGCGAAAAAAACTACTAATCCTATTGACTTCAAATTTTTGTCAAAAATTAAGGGTCATATGGGGATGATCTGGTAACATTTTGGTAAAAATCCAATATGGCGAAACAAAAAGGCGGCCAGGTGAAATGTTAAAAAAATTATTATTTAAAAACTACTCACAAAATTTATCTCAAATTTTGCAAAAACATTAAGTATTAAGTTGAAATCGAGCGGTAAAATTTTGGTACCAATCCAAGAAGGCGGAACAAAATGGCGGCGTAATAAAATATTTAAAAACTGCTGAATGGTGTGATTTCAAATTGTGTGCCATAACTAATTGTGGTATAGGGATCAACTAGTAAATTAGTGGTGCTACTTCGAGAGGACCGAACAAAATAGCAGATTTTACACGTCTTAGCGTCCCTAGTTGATAAAACATGTTCTCTCAATTCCGTCGGTCCGTCTGTGTGTCAGTTCGCGACATAGCTTAAATACTACTTACCCTATTGACTTCAAATATTGACCAAAAATTAAGGATCATATGGGGATAGCCAGATAATATTTTGGTAAAAATCCAGTTCGGCGGAACAATGCTAAAACATCTTTGTTAGAGTGGTGTATTATTTGGGGTTAATATGAAATAAAAAAAATATTTGTTTAAATTGTCGACGTTTCGCAACTTAATTATTTATCCTTAGCACACCTATATAGATCTTATACTCTGCGTGAAATCCCTATTATCGGTACTTACTCCGCATATATTACCCAGATATTAAATTTTTAAATAGTTTTCGTTAACAATCCTTTTGTTGTTTTGTTAGGAGTGGTGTATTATTTGGGGTTAGGATACAGGAAAAAAACAAAAGACTATTTTTAAATAGTCGACGTTTCGCAACTTTGTCGGTCTTATTTAATTCGTACCATTTTATCCATAAGTCACATTTGTGCAAAATTTGAAATCATTTAAAAAAAATGACCTCGATTTTTTAAACATTTTATTTGGCCACCATTGTGTTCCACCAACTTGAATTCATATCACATTTTGACTAGTCACACTTAATTCTTGCACAAAATTTGAAACTAAACTAATAGTTTTTCAGGCTGATTTTTAAGATATTTTATTAGGCCGTCATTTTGGATTTCTAACAAAATGATACCAGTTCATTTCTATGTAACATTTGATTTTTGTGCAAAATTTAAGGTTGCCTGTATAATTAGTTTTTAGTAATAATTTTTTTTTAATATTTCACCAGACCGTCATATTAATCCGCCATATTTACCGAAATACCTTGTTATTTCCATATTACCCTTAATTTTCGAAAAAAAATTAAGTTATGTTTCTGCAATGCCGCGAAATGATAGACAGACAAACGGGTCGACGGAATTGAGAAAATATGTTTTTTGGCATTTAGGGACGCTAAAACATGAAGACTTGTAAAATCTGGGATGATCTGGCTTGATTTTGTCACGATTACAAACATTTTATTTGACGGCCAATTTTTACTCCATCTTGGATTCGTATCAAAAAACCGTTCATCTTTATGTCGCACTTAGTTTGAAATCAGTCTAACAAGTAGAACTTTCAACCTGATTTTTCTAATAATGTGAAGTCAATCGGGTAAGTAAATTTTTAGCTATGCTGTGAACAGACAGACAAACCGACCAACAAACACACTGATCGACAGACAGACCGACAGAATTGAGAAAACATGTAGAGTACTTTACTTGACGAGGGAAGTAACATTTTTATATGGCTCTTGTTGACTTTACATACCCACACATTTTAGGTTTTTTTTAATTTTAAACATTAGTATATGCTGTATGGAGTAGATTAAAAGCAAAAGTTGCTAGTAAAACACACTTTTTTTTCGGAAAAAAAACATCACAATTCACAGTACTTTTCAATGCAAAAACTCTACATTATGAGGTTTTAGATAGAATATAGAAAGGAAATTATTGCGACGTTGCCAAACTCACCTGATTTTCCTGAAGTATATGGCACGGTAAGTAGGTACAATCAATGTCAAAAAGAAAGTTATTAACAAAACACAAAAAAACACACACTTGAAAAAAAAAACACAAAAGTTAAAAAGGATATTTTTGTGAAATCTAGTCGATTAAATTTCGAAACCAGGAGGATGCAGTGTTCCCATAAACCAGCCGCCACATGAACTGGTCAATATATTCAGGTATAAATGGAGACTGGATGACTCCCAGACGTCTCAAAAACTGTTTCAGGCGCGACCAATATCCTTCGACATGATTTGTACAAACCCCCGTTTGGGGGTCTACAAAATTTCGGGAGTGGTTTTATGAACATAAGGGGAGATATCGGCTAAATTAGCAAGGCCCTGGTACCCACGCCAACAATCCGTCCAGATTTCTGTGCACTGTAACACATGCTCAGCGATGATGGTTTGGAGGGTAAGTGCAGACCTATCTGGATCAAACACGATGTAACCTCGCCCTGCCGTTACATCGTATATTCCCAGAACCCACCGTTCTGGTACCAGTCTTTCTAGGTTATATTTCGGCTTAGTGATGACGGATTCATCAATTTGGACTATATGTCCAACACCACCTAGAAAGTAAAAACGAGAACATCAAACTCAAAACAAGATTTTAAACTGCATACGGGACCCGCCAATCACACCACTTTAAAGTTCGCGCGACTTTCAAATATGATTTTTTGGCAATAATAGTAATTTTTATGGACGAACCTGAGCTAACCCAACATTAATAGGCTTTGTTAAAAAAACTCTTGTTTTAATATAAAATCACTTTTTTACGACACTTCAAAAAAAAACTAACCAGAGCTAACCAAAAGGCAATATTATTTTTATTTATTTTAAACTACGTACGAAATTTTATGATTTGTTGAAAAAAAAAAACTGAAAAAGTCACCTGCTTGAGTGGCGGGAGCGCCGCAGAGGTTTAGAGTCTTTAAAAATCATACCAAAATTAACCTAAACAAATATATATTATTAATGATTCTATTCTTACCAAATAAAACCAAGTCATTCCTCCTGAGTAATTGCCACGAACAAACGTCTCTAAAAAATCTATACTGCTGGATAATAGCACCTCGATTACATCCAGCGGACATAGATGCACACCCAGATCTAACCTCGCATGCCCACTCCCACATTAAAAAAGTACTGTACGTACTGGCACTCTACATTGTTCAAAATATGAACCCTTCATTACCGAATAGCGTTCGCGGCACCCAAGGCACCGAAAAGCCTTGCCCAAAGGATAAACGCTGTGTTTTTGTAATAAATATTCCCGACGACAACGGCCAACGGGGCACCGGAACCTAGTCCTCACTAATCCACACTGCTGTAATTGCTGTAACAACAAGTCGTCGTTCAGCGACAGTATCTGCATTAGCTGGAAAACATTTGCAACATCCATTTTTGGGGCAAAGTAATAAACGCAAATTAAAGCTAGCTTTTTCTTAAGTCCCGTTAGCAACACTGAACTATTGAAGGTAATACATAATATTAAAAGTAAATCTTCGTGTAGCACTGATGGCCTATCAATTAGAATATTCCTGAACTTGCCACTCCCAGTCATAGAGGCCCTTACAACATTAATAAATGAGTCCTTTATAAAAGGTGTATTCCCTGATTGCCTTAAAACAGCTATAATTATTCCACTTCATAAAGGCGGCGAAAAAACTAACTCTTGCAATTATCGCCCAATTGCACTACTACCAGTGCTATCAAAAATCATCGAAAGGCTACTGAAGAACCGTCTTATGCCATTTCTCCTGAAACATCAGATAATATCCCCGGAGCAGTTCGGATTTCTACCCAACAAGTGCACCAGTGACGCCATGTTCACGTTGCTTAGAGGCGTCTACTCATCTCTCAATAACAACCACCCAACTGCCTCAGTTTTTTGTGACTATGCGAAAGCCTTTGATTGTGTTAGTCATGAAATTCTGATAAACAAACTACATTTTTATGGAATTCGTGGTACTTCTTTAAATTGGTTCAAATCTTATCTTGGGAAAAGGCAACAACTTGTAAGGGCTAATGGTTCCGATTCTGATTGTAAGTTGATTACAAGTGGAGTTCCTCAAGGTTCAGTCTTGGGACCTATTCTTTTTTTGTTATACATTAATGATATCACGAACCTTAAAATTAATGGAAGAATCTCCCTTTTTGCTGATGACACAAGCATAACATGGAGTGATTTTGATACAACGTCTTTACACTCTAGTATCTCCAAAGACTTGGTTATAATTAAGGCTTGGTCCGATTCCAATATGCTTTGTTTTAACGTCGATAAAACGGTGGCGTTATCTTATAAGGGAACTTTACAACCACTTCAGGTACATAACAGCAATATTGAATACGTAGAGTCGGTTAAATTCCTGGGTTTAAATATAAATAGCAACCTAAAATGGTCTAATCATATTGACACCTTAACTAAAAAACTTTCTACCGCCTGCTTCGCCATTCGATCAGTTTCAAAAGAACTAGACGTTCCTTCTGCCAGACTTACTTATTTCTCTTTATTTGAATCCCACCTCCGCTATGGCCTTCCCTTTTGGGGCTGCTGTACCACCGAGCAATTTCGTAGTATTTTTATGCTTCAAAAGAGAGCCATTCGTTATTTGTTTGGTCTAAATAATAGAGCTCACTGCCAATACTATTTCAAAAAACATGAAATATTAACACTTCCTGCATTATTTATTTTGGAAACGGTATGTTTGCTGAGAAAACATATAAACACCCTCCCAGAAAGGCCACAACATGTATACCCTACCAGAAACTCTAGGCATGATATTTATCTTCCCATTCCTTCCACAGAATTAATAAAAAAATCAATTATTTACAACGCCATAAAACTTTACAACAATCTGCCAGTACATTTAAAATCTATCCCTATGCTTGCACAATTTCGAAAAAACACCAAAGCATACCTCATTGAGAGACCACTTTACAGCGTTAATGATTTTTTTTTTCAGTGAGTAAGTCTCTTTAAATTGTCACTAAACTCGCTTGTTTACTTAAATCTTTTGTGAGTCATGTCCTAACTCATAGCATAGAATTTTGTAAATCATTATATAGGGAAAAGAACTGTCGAACATTCACTTAAAACTTAATTATTTTTGTTAGGTATTGGATTAAAAACAATTTAATTCTTTTTGTATACTACATTCTGCACTAGTTCAATATACCTTCTGTTTAACATCACAATTATTTGTATAACTATAATAACATAGAGTTTAAGGTCGCATAGTTGCAATTTTGATTTCAATGTCATCGAAATTATTCACCTCGTACATGTGTGTTTGTTTACTTTTATAAGGTTATCATGATTCATTTGCTGTTTGCAGTGTTATGCTATATTCTAACGTGTGTTTTACGATTTGGTAAATTGATAATTTACATTTAAAAAAAAAAAAAAAAAAAAAAGCACTGACTTGTCGAAATTATTTTCGATTAATGTTTTGATATGTCTTATTTTTAGGTATATTTTGCTTTGTCCATAAAATTGTAGAATTTTTCTGCGGCAATAAAGCATACTTTTGTTTGTTTGTTTGTTTGTTGTAAAAAGCGGACAAATTGTATTCTACCATATAAATGTTAGAATGAAGAAATTGGAAATTTGTAGAGTGGGGGTAAAAACCCAAGTAAAATTCCTACGCATATCTGCCTTATCCAATAATATATGAGCTTTGTTTTCATTGGTCCGAATATAAATACCTTGAGTTTAATTTACGCAATATGATGTTTTGTTTGAGAAAAAAATGTTGGAAACGTGGCAACATGGCCAATTTAGTTTATTTTCTGGCGTTTGACATTTTAGACATGATGGAAATCGCTTGTCATTTCAGAAATGTTATTAGAAGTCTAAAATATGTGAGTTATGTAGGTTTTCTGTAACTTTTACAAGAAAAATATCATGTATTATGAATAAAGGTTAGTGAGAACTACATATTTAAGTTACTTTTGACAGCATAACACGTTAAAACTTCCGCAAACGAGGGTAAAAACCGTACCTGAAGAAGGAGATTAAAACAAGTTTTTAGTGTTTTTTTATAAAAAAAAAAATTGACCAACCAACGTTAAATATGTTAAGAAATGTCTAATTTACGATAACACATTAAAACAATACCAAAAAAGTGGAAAATATCGGGGTATGTAAAGTCATCCTTCACCTTTTTATATTAGCAAAAAAAAATAAATTAATTAATACTCGACAACTGGAAAAACTGTTTTTGGAAAATTTGAAGCCCTCTATCTTCTTAGGAACGAATTACAAAGAATTCGGCGCAGACAAAAAAAATATTGAAAATTTCAAGCTTTACCGCTTTTATTCCGACACTTTTTTCTTCCCACGATTATTTTGTTAAGACGGAGGTGGAGGAAAACTGATGGAGACACGCCAGCTTGAGATTTTACCTTTCTGACCACCAGAAACACAATATTTTTAAAGTTCACTACTCATTTTTTGATCTCCACCTATATTGGTAATATATATTTATTAGCATATTGACAAATTTATAATCTTTATTTCAGTTAACAATCTAAGTTTATTTACATCCCTACATCGTAAAACAGAAATAGTTGAAGCACTACGTCTTTTTCTACACTATAATATATTATAAAAGAGAGTTAAACTAGAAAGAATCTTAAAGAACAAATTAATTAGTGTGGGTTATTTAAAAAAGACATCAAAAATCTTAATATATTTTTGTTCCAGGTACACCAGCGTCATAACAAAGAGACTCTGATCCCTGCCTGGAAATTATTCTGCATAGAAGCAGCGACAATGACATTTTTTATAGCTCATCAGGTCGCCATATACTAGTGAGTCTCGTGTAGGGCAAAGGCACAAAATGTATAAACACAGGAATAACTAATCTTTTGTCTAATGCCACGACCGGCATTAAATTATAGTTGACTCCTTTCTTTCGTTAAGAGCAATAATATTAATATATTTTTATTCCACAAACCCCAACGTCATAACGAAGATATGAGCCCTGTCTGGAATATGTTCAGCATCGCCCCGGGCAAAATTATTCATTTTAGTCCAACGATGATCGCGATTTTGTTCTTTTTAGAACTCATCAGACAGCCACATTGTAGCAACCCGTAGTAGACACAAAATAAAATAATAACTAATCCGCTGGCTAACACCGCTAGTAGCACTGTGTTATACTGTTGACATCTGGTTTTCGTTGGGAGCATGAATCTTAATCGCTCTTTATTCCACGTACATCAACGCCAAGGCTCATTAGGCATCCATAGACTAGCGAGCTCAGAGGAAATACACAAAATAGAATCACAGAAATAACTACGCCACTGACGACAAAAAGTTTCAATTAGCAATGGTACAATTTGCCTTGACATTTTTACTCGCTGATAAAGTACTCGAATAAATTCCTAAATAAAAGGATATTGGGAATTTAAACTCTACTTTCTAATGCTGCTCGTAAATCAGTGATAAGCAGTGTGACCGATTAATGTGGGCCATCGACAGAAATCTCATTAGTCTAGCAAACGAGCAGGACATTCGACCGAATACAGAATATGATGCTTGACCTTGAAAAACTCATGTTTTGGGGGCAATAGTTTAAATAAAATATATCTTAAATTTATAACAGAATATCGGAAAGTCTACAGATTTTCACTAAACAAAAATATAGGCTTTTTTGAGACAGAAACCTAAAATAAAATATGAAAAATTTCTGACATTCTCATAATATTCACGAAAAACCAACATACTTTTATTTTGAACATTTTTTCTTCGTCAGATAACAAGACGTTGAAAAGTGGCCACGTTTTATGGTTACTCAAAATCCCCATTATTAATCGAGATACCATTTATCCCTGGTAAAACTTTAAGAACGTCAAAGCGCAAAAAGCTGTATATAATGCACAGTAACCGTCGACACACAAAAGGAAGTAAGAGCTTTACAGAACAATATATTTTATATTCGTTATACAGCCTATCATTTCCTTGCTGCGAGCATTAAGATTTTGATTAATCCTTGACAAAAGACTTTTGAGTCTAATTTTATATAACTTCTCTTTGCGACAAACGTTTTAAAGCCTAAACGGGTCTACTTTTGAATCTTATGTAAACGATATTTTTAAGATGAAAACTTTAATGGAAATTGTCTTAAAGTTAGTTAATTAAGAGATATCTGATGCTCTTACGTCTGCTCTGATATAATAAATCTGGACTACCTACAGTGTTGCTGCGCTGAGTTTTTGAAATGTACTGAGCAGAAGCAATAAAATGTACTAGATTGTACTAAAGTTTACGACAAAGTGAAATATCGTCGTTTCTCATAGAATTTGCCTATTTTTCGCACTGATGAAGTTAAACAATTATGTTTTGCAAAGCCTTTTTATTTTTTTATCATAAAATATACTCCAAACAAAAAAATTTAAACATAAAAATAAAAAACTATTATTTTAAAAATATATTATATACAAATTATACAATATTTTATAACATATGCAAAAAAAATCAAACAGGAAAACAGAAAACTATTATCACAGCAGTCAGAGGACATATAATTGGCGGAGTAGGGAACAACTCACGAGTATGAAGTCACGTTGCCGTTTTTTCTGGTAATTCGTATTCGGGGAATCAGCGGCACCGGTTTGCGTTCATTTTATTTATTTATTTTATTTTTTAATTTAATTTTAAAAATAATTTGCAAAACCTTTGTTCTGAAACTTGAGCTTGGTAATATACATGTATGTTGATAATTTAAATGATATTTAAAAATGTACTAGAATTAAGTCTATTTACGTTAATGTTTTTTTGTACTTTGCTGTCTAAAATGTACTAGAAATAGTACAAATGTACTAAAACGGCAACACTGACTACCTATACGCTTATTTGCTGAATTACGAATAATCGGCATTTGGTCAGTGACTTGCTGTACAGTGACTTTATACGAGGACAGTGGTGACAATAGCGGTTAACATTTGGTTGGCTGGAGCCATTATCCGCCATTAATAGGCAAACATTTTATTGTTTACCATTGATCTTATGGGAATTTCGTCTAGTTTATTTGCAAATTTATAATATATCGTTACTTGATTTTTGCTTTAATCGAAAGTTTGTTATTTTGACTTTGTATTCTAATAATATTTATGTGGCTTGGAATCAGCTGTTTACGAAAATGTGATGATTTGTTAAGGCCTGTTTTTTAACAAATAGTGTAAGATATGTTTTATTATTGATTTCATAAGTATAAAATAAGGTTTAGGCTTGATAAAAAGTGTAAATTTTAAACATTATAATCAATCCAAAAACTTAAAAAATCAATTATATAAGTCTATAGGCTATGTCCTTCAACAGGGAACCAATAAACCAATACAATAAATTTAATATTGATTTAATCCATTAGGATTCTTTGGTTTTTAAACATCATTTAAAATGTATTTTTATTTGTTTTTAGGGCTTTTATATATTTGTAAGTTAAAATAAAAAACTTAAAACTCCATCTCTCACCACTGCGTTTAGTGTCTGAATTTCGAATTTTAATTTGTCTTTGCTTTTAGATTAATGGATTACATTTTAAGGTAAATTTGGCTCTTTAGCTCATGCCTAGGCAAATGAATATGTTTGATGTTCAACTAGACCTCAAAAACAAATGCTCTTCCACCATACCGTACCGAGGTTATACAGATCATTATATATCAAATTATTTTGAAATAGAACATGAACTATTAACTAAGTAGTTAATTAAAGTACATTTACCTGTATGCTTTAATATTTACACTTACGTGTGTACTTTTTAGTTCTGGCTCATGCATTTTACACAAAAGTATGTAAATATATAACAATTACGTGATTTGAAAAATGAAAATTGTTAGTCATTGTTGTTAAATAAATCGAAAAGTTGTAAGCAATGTCGAAGTAAGTTTTCTTCAATTTTTACCTGGGTATATTTAAAATCTGGAAAATTATGCCGTTATAAACTCCCTATTAAATTATGATTATTTGTGGTAAAGTTCCCTAACAGAACATTCTGATTACGTGATTTTGCAATAAATTTTTAGTTTCGTTTTTAATTTAATATAATATATCATGGGCTTACAAGCAAAAAGCACAATTCAACTGTGTTCACATTTGACTTAGTGCTTTTTGCTTATAAGCCCATGAACAATATATGAAAATATGTCTTGCAATACCTAATTTTTTCATACAATATTTAACCGATAAATGTCAGTCATTGCATGCACAATAAACAAGCCATTGTTGTATTGCTCGTGTTTTATATCTTTTTCGTAAAGCATATTACAATTTGAATATATTTTTTAGTTTGATAGTTCATTTTATACTGCCAATTTAGCAACGGAAATATCTGCATACTGCAATCACAACACAGGAAAACTAGTTATAATAGCTTTTTAATTATATCACAGAGGCCTCTGCTTTTGGGATGTTTCTTTCTTATTCTAACCACATTTGGAAACAAATGAATAATTTAAAGTAATTATGAATTGGTGTCAACTTTACGTATTTGCCAATATCATTAATATTGATAAAATGTATATATATTATTTCCTCAGTTCCCAAAGAAATAACATTTCCTAAATGTTTTTTATGATAGTGTTGTTATTAACAAAATTAGCTTTTTTTGTTTTTTTTTATTTGTTAGGCTAGATAAACAATTCGCTCAGACATTCGTTTTCCATTTTTTGCCGAGAGAAATCTCTGTTAACTCTAATTTTATAATTCACTTCTAAATTAATATTTTCAAAAGGAAAGCTTCCACAAACAGCGCTTATAAAAACAGTTATTTTTTAAAAACTTGCTTACCTACATGTACAATAACTAACTGAGACTCAAACTTCATACATAAATACACAACACTGATATTTTAAAACTGAAAATATTTAGGCATAAACTATTTAAAAACGCAAAACAAACATGCAGAATCGCCGTATACGCACGTAACAACAACAAAAATTTAGCCCATTAATGGCGGATGAGCGGAGCTTACTGTCTTGTATAAAGTCACTGTACTTGCTGAAGTGCTCGCCGACATCTATCGGTAAAATAACGAATTATGAATACCGAATAATCGTTATACTAACGTGTTCACACTAATATGAAATAACCGATTAATGATTAATTGTTGAACAGCTGAATATTTAGGTGATGCAGGGGCGAGCGGCCCGTGTACGTAAGGGAAGTATTGCTTCCCCTAAACTCAAATAATAAAAATTGAAAAATTAATTCAAATATAGTTCAATAAAACTCGACCGAATTAGGCGCAACCTGTAATAAGACTCTGACTGTACAATACAACCATTAAAAGCAGAAGCAGCATTTCAAGTTAAATATCAGTATGCACAAAGAGACGAAAATAATATATCACTTTGTCTTTGTCGTGCAAATGAGAATGCTCATAGTGCATCTTCCTCCTTTCCTTTCTTACACCTCACGACACCACAACGGCCGGCGGAGACAAAATTTGTGTATGAATTATTTCATACACAAAACTTACGAGGTCAAACAAAACAGTGGCGAGGTTAAGTTCCGAGCGGTTTGCCACTGAATAATTAAAATAAAATGCAAGACGTTTTAGTGCAATTTCGACGATGGATACGACAAGTACGTGAGCAGCAGGGACTGTACAGTTTTGTAGTTGTGTGGTGTGCACGGGTAGACCTAAATGAAACATCTTACAACAAAAATTAAAACTTGCACGCGACATTCTAGTGCTGATAAATATTGTGAGCAGTATATGTTAATAAATATTAATTTGGATTAATAGAAAACAAACTTATTTCTACAAAAACCTGAATCACTAAATCAAATAAACCTATTAACTTATACAGGAAGAGGAACATTTTTTGCTTTTTGAGATACTTGTATGTACGGGGTGAGTTATTATATTATGACACCCACCTACAGGGTTATTCATGAACAAAGATAGAAGAAAAGTGTAAATACAAAATGTGTAAGGTAAGAAATACGTTTTTTTATGGAATAACCAGTATATTGTTTATTTTTATGAATGGCCATTCTCTACTGATTTTAAAAATATATAATTTGATTATATTGGCGCAAAACTTGTATTAATTATTTTAGTTTAACTGTAACATAACTTGCCATATAAGTCTAAGGTTATATTATGATTTAATGAAAAATGTGTTATAGTTAAACCAAAATAATTGAAAAACTGGTTACGCCAAAGTAGACAAACTATATATTTTTGAAAATAGAAAAACAGAACATTCATAAAAATACAGGGTATTCCATAAAAAAATCCATTAAAAAAAACGTATTTCGTTATATTTTTAGGGCATATAGAAAGACATTGGATAGTCGTTTGTTTTTGTCCATAACGGATTCTGGCGGTTTAAAAGAAACCCTGAAAGTTTTATATTTACACTTTTTTTCTATCTTCTTTAATAAACCTTGTAGGTAAATGTCAAATATAATGACTCGGCCTTTCGATTTTTGAAGCAAGTTAGAAAGTAATTGTAACTTTTTAAATTAGGTAATCTAAAAAGAACTTTAATAATTTCTTTTTCCTAAACACATCGTAAATAAGACAAGAGGGTTTTTCATATACCACAAAATTTGGTGGAAACAATATAAATAGGAAAATAGTTATTTTTGTAATGAGTAACTAAAATAATTTTTTGGGACCAATCGTTGCCGTTTCCAGAGGTTAATATAACTTAATAAAGGCCAATATAGCCGCCACAGAAAATATATACATCGAGATGTAGCCGCAAATTAACTTTGGCAAAAGTCTGCGGTCGCTACTCTCGTGTGCGGCTTCCTCAATACATTTGGCAACATTGCGCGTTAATTCCTCAAAAGCCTGAATCCATTTAGCGGGGACCTGAAAGTTGCCGTGTCTTGCTCGATCTACTGCGTAGCTATATTGATCGATTCCTACACACAGGAACATTAATGACCCCAAACATTATTATAATTTTGACTGATAATTACACATAATGTAGTTAAAAATTGGTTTTATTATGTTTATTACTAAATATAAAATATATTTAAAGTCACAAAACCAAAACTAAAATTTAAAATCAATAAAAAATATAAGAAAGACATATCATTTTCTAAAAAGGACTGATTTGGTAAATTTTTGCAATACAATATTCTCGTAAAATAAATGTGAAGGAATTTATTGATGCAATAATATTTTTTTTGACAGAAATGGAAAGACGTATGTATTTATATCTATAAGGTTCTTTTACTAAAAGTTGAGATGAGAGCTCTCGACTCCTTCGTTCTCGCCTCATCTCATTTCGAGTGTTGAGATTGAATGATGTCGAGATGAGACAAAATTAGGTCGACATGAGACGAGAGCACAAATGTTGCCTTGTTTCGCGGGATCACTAAGTAAAGGAAAGGTAAAAAAAATAGGTGAATTGCGTTTTCTTAAAGGAAAATTTTGCCTTTCTATAGCAAAACAAATGTTAAAATCATTCAAAGATGTTTCACGGCTTATTATTTAACACTATTTGTAACGGTGCATGACATAACCACTAATAAAAGTAAATGATAGCGAATTTTTTAAATTTTTTTTAGAAGTTTATAAATTATAATAAGTCTGAATTTATGCGACTTTGCATAATATCATGTAGCCAAAAATATATCATTTTATCCTTTATTACCACTTAGACTATGTACATCGATACACAAACCTCAAAAAAACCTCTATAATAAAACAATTTCTTTATAAACTACTAGCGGGTACCCGCCACTTCGTTCGCGTATATGACTATAATGAAAGGAATCTAAAGAGGTACTTAAATGGCCTCATTTGAGTATCTCTTTATAAACCACGTTTGTTGTTTCTTTCTCTGGCTGTAAAATAGTCAAGCTTCTACGCGAACTTACTCTAGAGCATGCGACATAGGGTTGACCATGGGAGAAACAATCGCAGCGCAAGTTGGCTTAAGGATTGCCCTTGAGTTTTGTTAATTGTCATGACAAAACAAAGCTTTAAAGGAAACTGTACACGTTTAAACTGAAAAGGATAGTCTGACGGAATTAAAGGGATGCGTGGTATAAAGACTGTTTGTCCCAGACCAGGGCCAGAATTAGTAGTAGACTTTACTACATTGTTTGGTAATGTTTTATCCTGTAGCCAAGTATGTTAATTGTCTATTGAGTAGTATGTTAATTGTGGAGCAGTAATTTTTTCCAATAAAGCCAGATTTATTTCATCTGCTATGCTACTTTTTGGAGTTAATCTAGCTCGTTCTTTAAACCAAGAAGCGGTTTTATTTTGACGTCTTTCGAGTCAACTATAAGCATTTAAGGGGTAATTTCAGCCCCTTGGAAACTGAGTTTCGAAGAACCTCTTCTTATCGAACCTCTGCACTCTAAAGTCAAGCTGTTTGCACAAGCTCAGCTTTCTACGTCGGACGGTTTGAGTCAATGACCCGATTTTTTCAAAACCCCTGTATGAATTTATAAAAAAATCTTAAAATATGTAACAAAATAAAATAAAAAGCACGTGTTCAAGTGTTTTTCCGAATAAGTAATTGTTTTTTAAATAAAAAATTTAATATTAAAGGGGTGGTTTCAGCCCATTGGCCACCCTGTCTCGGTTTTTTTTTGTAAAAAACTAAAATATAAAGCATATTATGTTCAAAGGTTTTCGGAATAACTAACGGTTTTTTTTTTAAATAAAATATACTATAATATTTAAGGCATGGTTTTACTCCTTTGGACACACTGTATGAATTTTTTAAAAATCCTAAAATATGTAAAAAATACATTAAAAACGAGTTCAAGCGTTTCTCCGAAAAACTGGTCGTGTTTTAAATAAAAAATATTGTATTATTTAAGAGGTGGTTTCACCCCCTTGGAGTTTTAGTTTTGAAAAATTCCTTCTCATCATCATCATCATCATGAAATCAACCTGTATGCCAAAATTCAGCCTTTTACCTCAAGCGGTTTGACCTGGTGCGTGGTAAGTGAGTCAGTCAACAAAGTCTTTTATATATTAGTATAGAGTATAGATTACACCCTTTACTTTAAAAGTTTATCAACTCAAGGCAAATATTAGTTTGACATTTTCATCATAAAATTACTTGAACAATTACTTATGATATGTGCATATGTATGTGCCTCACCTAACTAAACTAGGCAGTGTCTCTTACAATAGAAACGTGAAAATCCCTCAAGGGGCCATTAATTAATACATTTTTAATTTGAAGCATATAATTATTATCAACTAGACGTAAAAACTGTGCTGTCGTGCATCATTTTAAAATAAAAGAGACTTCCCGGATGACTTTTTTTTTAAATACAGAATATAAGAGAAAAACAATTTAATTATAAAGGAAATCCTTGTAGAAACAATAAAGATATTATCTAGACTATCAGCTAAATTTACAATCATTTCTTAAGATTAAAAGAACAAAATTCTAGATCTCTAATATTCAAAAACTAATTTGTTAGCACTATGAATGTACTTAACACTGTTTATGGGAAACTATATAAAGATAACAATAACAATACTAAAACTGAGTTTTTATTATCCTGATACTAAGGTTTTTTTTCTTTTCCACCACATTGGTTACAACTTACTTCTAAATGAATATAAAGATTAGTTAATTTATTCATACGTATAGGCTTTCATACTTAGAGATGTAGAAAAACAGGGTGTCTTCTCTAAACAATATTTTTGTCTTCCTGCTTCATATGTAACATAAAACATAAGAGGCTTAAATTTAACCCGATTGCGATTTCCGTAATAAATAAAAAAAAAAAAATAAATATGTAAGATTCTCTTTCAAAAGTCTCAAACAACAGGTTCGTTAACCGTATGTCAAAGGTTAAATCGGTCTGTGTTAAGTTGTAAAGTGGTCGAAAATATTATTTATCGTTGATACAGGCTTTAACGTACGTTCCCAGTAAATCTTGGATTTTGTGAGCATCCAGGTTTATTTCTGTTAAATAGAAAAAGGAAACAGTCTGGGCTTTGAAGTATACAAAACGAACGAACTATTGAGGTTGTTTTCAAAAAAGTACATGTATTTTACTTCTTTTTCATTTAGTAAAAAAATATATTCTAGATAAAAAATATTTCCGGAACTAAATTAAGGCATATCCAATTACATGGTTGCTTCACTATAACTTATTGAAAACCCTTGCGAGTTCTATTTAACGAAGCGCCATGTGTCTGAAGCTAAATTTGCATTTCTTAAAAGTTTATTGATTCGATTTTGCTGTGTATAACGTCTACCCTAATAATCTCTTTGCTTTTGTTAAGAAGTAATTTCTGTAAACGGTATGACGAGGTTATAAAATTATAATTATATATTATATAAATATAAGAACCATAAAGTAAAAATTATATTTTATTATATCCCGGAAATTTGACTTTACGAAGTTGACGTCTAACTAAGACCTAACTACTAAGTACGGGGTGTTTGGTTATATTGAGTGCTCGCACCTAGCCTACTCCTGCATATAAATGATCTGCTTTCTTCTACCAGCAACCCTATTCACACCTATGACGATAATATACCCCGCTCCAACAAACATTTCCAAACCTGTTTCCAAGACTGAAACTGATGATAGGCTTAGAAAAGTGACTTTTCCCCTATCCCAGGATGTTCATAAAAATCAAAAGGTGGTTTTAAAGCTATTAATACACAATCATCTCACAAATTATCTCCCAGTGTCCACACCATTCAAATTAATAATCAAATGCTTGACGTCAAATATTATTTTAGCCTAGTTGGTACCCTTTTCGGAAAGATCTTCGCTAGCATGATTACACCAACTCAGCAGCGGCAAAAAAATTAGGTTTTAATATCACAGCTCGAAAATAGTTTATTCCCTTTTTTGTTTGAAGAGCCCTCCTTCTTTCGGTTCCAAACAAAAAGAGACTAAACTAATGCAGTTTCGGTATAGCCCGCTTTCAAGCAAAATTATCGATAATTTTGAAGCACTAGTGGTATTACATTTGATAAAAATAGCACAAATATATATATATATATATATATATATATATATATATATATATATATATATATATATATATAATATATATATATATATATATATATATATATATATATATATATATATATATATATACGGGTTCGTTACTTCTTAAAAAAAAAGTAAATACTTCACTTTTAAAAATTGTAAACCATCCAAATGTTATAAAGGAGAATTGAACTCGTATTTCACATTTTCCACTGCATTTACTAGCATCTAACAATTAAAAGCGATTTTCACTTTTAAGGGTGCGTTTGTACTTTCCTGAACTAGCGTATAATTGGCTGGAAATAACTGTTAGGTTTTTCTAAATTTTGAAAATTTGGAGCTAAGCTAATTTTCCCCAATCATCGAATGCTTGTTTTGTAATACAAAGTATGTTAATTATATCTACAGAAAATAGAATGTTAACAAACCACTATCAAATTTGTTTAAAATCGACAGTCAAAAAGACATGGTTTACTAGACGTCAAAGATTAGTTGTAATTTTCGATTTTAGAAATATGAATACTCTCACATACAAATGTGCTATAACACGTAGGGTTGTGTAGCTCACGAAGTTGATGTGCAGAGAGACAATACTGTAGGTCCCAAAATATTTAAATGATTTATTGGAAACTGAAAAATTGCAACAGCATAATCTCAATATGGTTGTTCAACTATAATTTGCGAAAAATTCAGATATCTCCGCTACTGTTTAAATTAACGAACTGTTTGTAGTTAACTGTTAAAAGTAGTGAACTGTTTGTATCCTTATATTGAAGCAAATTATTTCTTAAAAATAATGTATACGCAGAAGAAATAAACATATTATGTTTATTATTTAACAGAATAATATTAATAATGGAATTCGTATAGCACCCTTTAAATCGTTCAATGTAGAGGATTATAGTGAGAAGAGGGCAGGCAAATAAAAGGTTTTTTATGTGCCAACGTTTTGTCGTCAATTACTACTTTCTCAAGGGCCTATAATAAAGAAAAAGAACAAGACACATTACATTTGGTCGTACTATAATAAACCTATCTAACTTGAAACGTCAAAAATTGTACTTAAACCTATTTAAAAAATGTCGAGCAAAAATAAACACATTAAGACAAAAAATAAATAACAATGTTTAACTTTTTACCTCACGCGGTCTGGATGCCTTTATAAATCATTTTAATATATGTAAATTTATATAGATTCATGAGATGACAGCAAAATCTTAACAAATAAACTCTTTTTACGTTTTTAGTTGTTCTTATAAACAATGTTTTATTTCCGACTGATATAGGAAACGATATGAAGTTAGATATTAAAGAATTAGGGGTTTATCGCAAATAGTGGAACTACATCAATACCGCGTAGTATGAATGCGACAGCCTCTTGTTGTAGTAGGCGATCTTTTAAATACTGCCTCGTCTGACCCATGTAAAACGTATTTAGGCACTGGGAACATGGAATTTCATAAATTACGTTTGATTAATATTATTCAGGTAGTCTATCTTTCAATCTTGTAAACAAATTATTATCATTTTTTGGCATTGTAAAAACCAAACTTACATTGGTTGTTGGTATCCTTTAAACATTTTTGATTCTTACAATCCAGGTATAAAATGAAACTTATAATACCGTTTATTACTGTCATCATTTTCTTTCAAACTCGTACTACCTTTGCATCTAGTAATTATTTGATTTATGAAATTATGCGGATAATTATTATATAGAAGAATATTTTTAATTTTAATTAAATTGTTATTGTAAAACGATTCACGCGACAGGTTGCTACACCTATCTAATACATTTTTGACTGTCATTATTTTTTGCGAAATAGGGTGGTTAGAAATAAAATTTAATAGTCTACCAGAACTAATTGGTTTCATGTACCAATTAGTCAAAATATAAAACATCGCCTCCGACAACATACAAGCGACTGTCGCAATCATAATAAAATAGAAACAACTGCTCTCAGTCTTCATCGCAACACGGGTTATGAATTTGATTATTCAAAGGCAATAATTTTTTATAAAGGACAAAACTATATAAAGCGTAATATTGGAGAAATGATATATATTAACCCGAATAATTCGATTAATTTTAGAACAGATACAAACAATTTAAGTTCCTGTTACTTATCAATACTAAATGAATATAAAAATAATTTCCAGAATGGTTTAAATCAATAATATAAAAAACATATTACCCTTGTCTGTCCTATTTTTTCACTACTGTTCTGGGTTTATGTTGTATTTTAAATGTGTTACCTACTAGGTTAGATGTTTCGTGATGTCCTTTTTTTAAGTTTAATTTATTTATTAGTTGACTTTGTATACGCCATACCACGCGGTCTCGATCTAGTTCCACTTTTTGCGATAAAGCCCTAATTCTCTAATATCTAATTTCATATCGTTTCCTATATCTGTCGGAAATAAAACCTTGTTTATAAGAACAACTAAAAACACAGAATTGTTTGCTGTCATCTCATAAAGCTATATAAATTTACATACACTAAAATGATTTATAAAGGCATTCAGACCGCGTGAGGTATTGGTAAGTTAAACATTGTTATTTATTCTTGTCTTTATGTGTTCGTTTTAAGCTATATAGGTTTATCACACTACGACCACATGTAATGGGTCTTCCTCTTTTTCTATTATAGGCCCTTGAGAAAGTGGTAATTGTCCACGAAACATTGGGATATAAATTACTTTAGTGGTTTTATTTGTCTGCTCTTTTCCCACTATAATCCTCTACAATAATCTTAATATACGTAATTCCGGATTTTTTTATGTTGACGTTAGGCTTTTGTCATTATATTATTGAAAGAGAGCTTGTTGATGGCCAAAAATCGTTTTTGAATATTGGAGTTTAATTATTATTTTCTTTTGGAATTAATAAGTTTGATTGTAAAATGTGTTAAAAACGAGTCGAGAATGACCTATCGTGTATCATATCTTCTTAAATTATGTATATTGTCTGCAAAAATGTCATCTTCAATAAAGTAACTTATTACCTCTGCATTTTTATTATTAATTTAAATGAAAATTAACATTACGACTATATTGCCGAAACTAGTCTTAAAATAAAAATAGTGTTATATATTAAGTACCTGAGGCTTCACTTATAGTGTATTACCTTACAAATTCTTGTTTGTATTCACATTACGCAATATTAAATAAAGAATACAGTTAATATTTGTATATCATAAAAATATTGTATTTAACGTTGAGTAACCTTAACTTTCTAGTATCTCCCCATTATCCTAGTGGTCTCTTATTATGCCGCTTATTAGTTTTTCTTTCTTCTGGAGATAATCCATTTTAAATGGCAGAACTCAGCCAAATTGTAAAAACTGACAATTATGCAATATATAATTTCACCTGATAAATTTTATAACATGTCTGAATGACACTTGCAGGGTAGTGAAGCGCAATTTAATTAAATTGTAATTAATTAAATTAAAGTGTGTCACCTTTCACACTGTTTTTAATCTAGTTTTCTAGATTATGTTTGTCGCTATTCCTTAACATTGCTGATCCCATAGTTTCATAAAATGCAGCAAAAATACTTTAATTTCGCCTCGAGCTACGTAGCTTATCTCCTTCAACGTCAATTTACTACGTTAAAGCATGTCTAATCTTCTGACTCACTAGTATTAGCCGAAAGCATTTAGTCCTAGCAGACACTATCTTAATGCAATTAAACTGCAAGTATTTGCGACTGCATTTTACTCTGTTTATATTTTTAACTGTTTTATTTTTTAATGTCATAATTTTCACGTTTAGAAAAAAAAAGTGGGGCCTCGATTATCCGGACCTCGGTTATATGGATTCGCGTTAATCCGGATTGCTATCCGGAATGTGCTGATGGGCACGCCCATATTAAAAATTGCTGTGGTTATACTTTTACGGTTAATGCCTACCCATAATAAATTGAATTAAAAATTGATTCCTACTTTGCATTATGTAAATCATATAAAACCAAAAATCAAACATTACATTATAAACAAAAAAGTCGCAAACTGGACAGTTTAGAAACGATAGAAATTTATGAACACCATAAAGACCTTAAAACCTTTTAAATCCACCCTGTAAAATTTTTTTGACCAAATTAAATGTACAGTTGGTTTTCCCTAACCATAATCTTGGTCTATATATATACCAAACTTGATTTTAAATATCCTCATTGTTTTTAAAATGTCCTAGTAATGCGAAACTTCAGTCACACCTATACACCAATTATCTAACGTTATGTACCTAAAATGTGTTTTATTTTTCACATATTCTATTATCCAGATGTTCATGTTTTCTAATGAACTGTGAGCTAGTCCGGCTAATTGAGGCTCCACTGTATATCCAAACCTTTTATAATAAATTCAATTTTCGATCACTTGATCATCACCTGAGTAAAAAATTACGGCTTAGTTGGTCTTAAAAGAACGTTTAAATTTTTGACTAGTATATTTTTTAACTTGTTATTGTTTTTGACAAAGAAGTGAAGCCCTAGAAAACTCTAGAAATTCATACACCATCCTTTCGCTCTTAACATGATACTGAATGGATTTTAAAAAAAATAGGTATATTTGTTTCAAAAATATTACGCTGTTGTTGTGCTTTTAAAATATCGTGAGCTCTATAATTGCCGTTTGGCACCTAATAATTATCACATTTTTATAAAAAGAATTAAGAAAAATTGGAGAAAGTAAGCCATTTCTTCCTTGTCAGATAAGAAGTAACTCTAAAAGAAAAATTAGGAATACGCTTAAGAACACTTAAATAAAAAAAAACTACTGAATTTTAAAGAGACTAAAAGAAGGGGGCGTTCTGATCAGTGGCAGTGTGTTCAGTGTTGAATTGACAGAATTTCCTCAGGGAGGGCTTTTTCGTTTGAGGGAAGGAAAAAATTATGTTAAATAACTTTTTACAAAAAATAAATATTTTGAAAAAAAACATCAAATTTTAAAAAATTCGTTAATTGTTAACGGCTTAACCAACTATACCGATCTCGAAAAAAGTTCAGGTAACACATAATTTTTTAAAGCATTGCACCAATTTTAAGAGTGAAATACGCTCATAATTTTAAGGTATTTTGTGCCAATTTTCTGCCATTTTTTTTAAACCCTAAACAATTTTATAGCATATAAGTTTGCTTAAATTACTAAATTTTATTATAGGAATTAGAAAACGTAAGATGAAGAAAAACAAATTTTAAATATGGTAATTTAGTACCTACAATAATGTTTTGTGCAAATTAATTTGAAATCGGCGTTTTGCTATATTATGCAGAAAAATCGGTAAGTTTCTTTTGTTTAATCTGTACTTTTTCTTTTTATCGGAGATAGTGAAGCATGCCCTCAATGACTAACTAAATGCTACTAAATAACCATGTGATAAACAAAATAGGATCATAATTTACTATTCCTAATAAAAGAAAGGATTAATAAAGAGGAAACTTCCGACTAATTTATTTCTATATCACAACTAGTATTTGTGCAAAATTTGAAGTCAAATAAATGGGAAATTTTTTTACACTGTTTTTTAAACACTTTATTATACCGCCATTTTGTTATGCCATATTAGATTTCTACCATCATTTTATACCCATATAACCTAAAAATTTAAAGTCAATCGGCTAAGTAGTTTTAGCTATTCCGCAAACAGATAGTCATAAAGACCGATGGAACTGAGAATGGTTTAGGGCCAAAAATTATAATTTTTCTAAGGTAGGCTAAAATTTCAATTTTCTTTGTTTATTGGAAAATTTTTTGGTTTCAAAAGAAAACTTTAAAAGTAAAAGAAACTTTTTTTCGCATGATAGGTAGGTAACTGCAATTGGCCAATATTGCTTGTTTTTATCAATTTTTATTGGAATTTTTGCCTAACAAGAATGCATATTATCATCAAGTAGGCTAGAATTAGTTTCGAGACTTATTTAAAATATAGATAACAAGATGGTTGTTGTTGGTGTAAGTTTTACTTGTCACGATTTTAACAAAAACATTAAGTTCCTTCGCTCATTGACGCAACACTATTAAGACAGAAGCGGCGCCTATCTACAAACATATTGTTTCATTTATCGTGCCATTTAAACCTTTCAACCAAACATTGCACATGAATCCTGCCCTGCTGATTCTTGTTTTATTCCCCTAAAATGACTAAAGCCTTATTCGTTTAAGAGATTTAATATATTTTGAGTGAAGATACTAAACTCAGTAGCAAGAAAAGGCTCAAAGTTGTGCAGTTTCTTAAATTTTTTTATGTCTGCTTCTCTAGAACTTATTAATCTTATAGTAGCTTGATTTAATCGTTTTTAATCGAACCATTTCTAATCAGGCATTTAAACAGGGAACATTAACTGGATCAACCATATTTACTTCACGCTGCAATTAATTATTGTCACTTTTTCGGTTAAATTATGTTTGTTCATATACTGATACACTATAAGTATAAACAACCATTTTTTAAGGACATTTGTCAATTATGCATCAAGAGTGATAACCATTATGTTTTGTCTTTATTAATACTTGAAATTAATCGTGAAAAAATTAACCTCCCAGTGTTTAACAGATCTTTACCTTTATCTTTAGAATTTAACCGGAAATTTCCTGGTAAAATGTAAATAATCCTTCTTTATTAATTCACTTAATCGAAAATTTAAATCGGCAAAAGAATTTAATTAAGTTCTTTGTTTTTCGATAAAGAGTCATTCTTCGTAAACATTTTGACTTGTTAATAAAATACAATACAAATACCTCTAATTCATATTAAGCTGTTTTCACTCCTTTGAGGGTAGAATAAAGAAAAATAGAGAAACTGATTTTAAGCGTTATTACTTTTTAAAAACGTTAACGAAAGAGTCGTCTAAACATTTTATTTAGTTACACAATTATCCTTAAAAAATAAAAACACATTGCATTCTTTTCGTCTGTTTTGAGATAAAAAACTAACAGGTTTTAAAACTCACTTATGTCAAGAGATATTGTAAAAAAAAGTAATTTTATATATATATATATATATATATATATATATATATATATATATATATATATATATATATATATATATATATATATATATATATATATATATGAACAAAAAGTTATTATAGTTCTAACGTTACGCAATAACTTTCATATACATTTGCATAATTCAGCTTACGATAATTCAGAGTACGTAGAAATGCCCCTTTATCCTATTGTGTTTGATTCTGAATACACGGTTTCGCCAACGGGATAACCTTTGTGTGATTCTATCATTTAATAAGTTATCCAATGTTTTCATATCAGTGCCTATCCTGTTGCGTTGTACGTATATGATCTACGCTTAACGTGGGTTAGCCTTTAGCTAGAAATCCCTCTATTACAGTTTGTAATTATATGGATGGTTTCATACAGGATCATCTGTTTTATTCCAGAAATGTGGGACATGCTTTTTACAACTGAACAAGTAAGTGACTAAATGTTGTCATGGATAAAATACTGTGTATAACACGTTTGAAAAGTACTTTTCAAACTCATGTGACTTGTAGCATTCGTCTACGTCTCGTGCCACAAAACTTCAAACTTTAAATAGCATTTATTTGTCAAAGGAAAAATTACAATTGAATATCATGACAATTATCACCATTTTTTCTCAATGACAAAAAGGAATGTGTAAACCGATACCACAGCATAAACTGTATCAATAAACAGCCCTCTTTTTAAGTTCTTTTAACTAATATTTAAAAATTAGTAAATGAATGAAAAAGAAGAAAGAAAAAATACAAATATTTTTCCTGGAAAAGGGGAAGGCAAGAGTGTGAGGCAATGGTGTTCGAGTGCGACATGGCTAGAATCCCGGAAAGATGCATATTGTTTTCACTCGCTACGTCCTACACGGCTGTCTTCCCGCCCGTCGAAAATCCTGAACAAATAAGAAAATAAAAAAAGGACAGTAACAGTGATAAACACGAGCGATAGCATGGGCTTTTTTATGTTTTCTCTGACACCAACAAACTAAACAGATGTCCATTTCCACATCGTTGTTATTATTAAGTTACGGCGTTATATGTTCGGTATATAGAATGTTGAATAAGAATCGCATGCATGAATTCTGTATTTTCTTTGAAAATTGTCCTGTAATAGAATCACCATAAACTACATCACCATAATCAAATGACAGAATCAGGCTAACACAAAGTAAGAATTTGGTTTTTGAGTGCAAGAAACGTTTCGGATATAGATATAGTCAAAAGCAGTGTTATCATATATATATATACATCATATCCTCCGCATAAAATCCGGAAGATGAATTAGATAGACATATGATATTTTCATATGAAAAAAGAGAAGTAACATATAAATACCAGCAGTTCCAAAAATCTTTGAGCGATGTCCCTTCAAAGTCAGATTGATTGACAAGTCAGTGACAAAATGAGTAATAGAAAACAATTTTCGGGTTTTTTGCATCCACAAGTAAAAAAATGGTATTAAATCTAATAAAATATTACGAAAATGAAAATTCACCGGCCAATATCCTGGAGACAGTAGACAAAGTTCTGGGAATCGGTATAAGGACTGTGCAGGACTGTGCAGGAAATTGTGCATGAAAAAAAGCATAATTTACTACCGAAGAAGATTAAGAAATATACACGAAAAAAGCCAAAGACGGAAGACTTAAGTGACAATGTAAAAATGGATGTTCGTAATGCAATTTACGATGTATACATATCAAAAACTAATATAACCCTTCAAGTTTTAAAATAAGCTTTAAAAAATCGAGGCATATTGGAAATTGGACTAAAATCGTTGTCAAAATTAAAAAAAATGTTTGGTTTTCGATATAAAGGACTGTAATCGAAGATTTTTTTGCGAGTTGCCACATATAGCAAGTCAGCGTATCCAGTTTTTAAAGAAATACACGGAAAATGTTAATTCAAAATTTAGAAAAGTGGTATTTTTAGACGAGAATGTGATATTTTCTAATGGAAGTGGTTCAAAATCTTGGCAGGATGAGTCTGTAAAAAGTGTCAAGAGAAAAAAAGGATGTGGGACGGGAAAACGGTTCATCATTTTGCATGCAGGTTCTTCAACATAATTTCTCCCAGGTGCAAGTTTACTGTTTTCTTCAAGATCCAAAAGTATGGACTACCATGATAATATGAACTTCGAACTGTTTGAAAAGTGGTTAAAAGAACAACTGATTCCAAATTTAGATGCTGCATCTTTAATCATTCTGGACAATGCATCTTATCATTCAAGAATCTTAAATAAACAACCTACTTCATCCTGGAAGAAAAGTGATATTTATGACTGGCTAATAAAACAACAACAAAATCCTTTACCCAATATGCTGAAACTAGAACTTCTTTTAATGGCAAAATCTATTAAAAAACCAACAATATATGCCGTAGATGAAATATTACGGGAAAATGGACACGAGGTTTTACGACTGCCGCCATACCATTGCCAGTTTAACGCAACAGAATTAATATGGGCTGGGGCAAAATCATATTACGAAAAACACGTGAACGATGGTCTTACATCAGATGAAGTGCAAATTGTTTGAATTGTTTGGCAAGATTCATCAAATTATATTACGCCGGAGTACTGGAAGACATCTGTGGAACATACGGAGAAATTAATATGGGATTGATGGAATCGAGAATGAGTTCTAGATGTCGAAATAGCTCCAATGATCATCGCGCCATTTGAGAACGACTCAGAAGATGAGGACTTTTTAAGTGATGATATTTTTTAGTCTATAATATTAAAAAGTTTCTGAAGGATGATATTAGTCTTTGACGTGTATAAATCATAAATTGCATTATGAATATCCATTTTTGCATTATAACTTAAGTCTTTTGCCTTTGCATTTTTTCGTGTACATTTCGTAATCTTCTTCGGAAGTAAATTATGTTTTTTTTTTCATGCACAAGTTATTCCTTATACCGTTTCTCGGAGCTTTTGCCACTGGCTCCTGGATATTAGCCAGTGAATCTTAATTTAAAATTGTTTTTATTAGATTTGACACCATTTTTTTGCTTACTTTTTTAGTACATTTGTAATTTTGTAGGCAATAAATAAATAATTATAGAATACTTGTTCCAATTTTAAAGCGTGTTTAAAATAAGCAAAGTTATTTATTAATTATAAGACAAAATTTGATATCTAAAAATCGGTAAAATCGCTTTACCAGAAACTCGGGGCTAACGAAAAATACAGGCTATATATATAACTTAGTATTTGTTTTTGTTTTCTTTGACCTAGTTCTACTATATATATTTTTCGGTGCTATTTTCTTAGTTTTTGGTCACTTTTTAAAGGAAAAATGTTTTTATTTTTTAGTCATATTTATTTTGACTGACGTTTCAACCTAGATTCGGTCTTTTTCAAAGTCTAAAATAGAGGAGAACAATTTTGTTTTTCGTAAAATTACATAGATCTTTTTAAATAACTTACCAGGAACGAAAATAGGCTCACTAAAATTTTAAAAACTGAGCCTCTTTTAAAAAACGGGAATTCCTAGAAATGGTAGAAATCCATAAAAACAAAACTCAATCAATGATAAAAAAGATGTAAACAACTTAACCAAAATATATATATCGATTTTATAAAACCCACAGTGGCTATCTGAATACAAATTAATAATATTAATAACACCTGTGTCCTGTGTGTCTGTTTTGTTTGTATGCTGAAATAAAAAGTAATGTAATTTAGGTTATATGAATGTTCATGTCTCATATGGTAAATACAAATTTTGTATAAAAATTAGTTTAATATCGTGTCGATAACTTAGTCAAAAGTTTACAAAAAGATTATAATGTTTACAAGTTCTCTTTTTTTAAGTTATTACACACATCTGCTCAAACTAGTATAGTAACAATGCTTGTATATTTCGTGATTTTTCATTATGTTGCGAATCTGGGCGAATCGATATAGCTATTATTATTAAGACCTTCATTATTATCTGCATGCCTGCTTTGTGTCACATACACGCTTATCGAATTTATCAAGTAGTTAGCTTTGCTCTGATGGTCGCTTCTGCAGTGGAATAGTTGCGAATTGCATAGTTTATAGAGAATTATTGCAATCATCTTAAAATAGTCTAGTCAATAGCTTTTGGGTCAAAATCTCTCTTAGTTTTTTCTAGATCTGGAAAATAAATAAGAAAGAGAAATGTCAACCAATTCAATATACAATGTGGAACATTTAAATGGGACAAATTATACAACTTGAAAACTAGATATAATTTAAAAAATTCTGTTTTCTTTCGGCGAATCCTTTTGATCCACCTTATTAACTTTTCAGGAAAACAATTTTGGGACGAATTTGCTCCTCATGATTCCGAATGGCTCAACAGATAAACTTCTTAACTTTTGAAACTGATGACGATTGTTTTAGTCTAACTTTGAATTTATGCAGATAAATTAATTAATTATCACACATAAGTTAAGTGTAAGTATTTAAATTTTATATATAGGATGAACAACTAATTTTTGTTTTGTGAACTTTTTTTTAAGTAAACTGTAGAATTTATGACATTTTATATTCATTTCATAGCCTCAAATGGTCTCTATCTCTACTTTTACTGCCCTCGAAAGAGTGAAGTAAAAGTCAGGGATTTTTTTTTTCAGATCATTCGGGTCCCTAGATGTCGAAAGACATGTTTTCTCAATTCCGTCAGTCGGTCTAGTTATCCGATTTACTTCAAATTCTGGTAAAAAATTATGGATCATATGGAGATAACACGGTAACATTGGTAAAAATCCAATATGGCCAAACAAAATGGCGGCCCAATAAAATGTCAACAAAATTCTTAGGATATGGGGATAAACTGGTAAAATGTTAAAAAATTAAGTATAATGTAGAGATAAAGAGGTACATTTTTGGCACGAATCCAAAATGGCGGCCTAATTAGATGTTTAAAAAAACTACTTTGATTGATTTTGAATTTTGCACAAAAATCAAATGCCAAACACTTCTCAAATGTTGTCAGTCCTATACGGCAAAATAAAATAACGGCCTAAAGCCTGGGTTATAGATTGAAAAAGTTTGCGTCTTGCGTTGTCCGTTTGAGCTAAGTGTTTACGCTGTTTCTTATCCCGAGTTATAGATTGAAAGCGTTTACGCTTTGCGTCGCCTGTGGAACTAACCTTATTTTAATATTTGTGTTTATCGCCTTTTTGTGTAATGCAATTTTGTCTTGCTTGTTTTCAGTTTAGGTGCGTTTTTTTTAAATTTGCTGAGCATGGATAATCAAAATCATAGTAATGATTCCTAGTAAAGACTAGGCATTGTGGATATATTAATGTGTGCCGCAGCTGTACTTTGTTGAAGGGGAGGCGGCAAAGAAGATTGCAAATTCGGCCTGTTAATTGGAGTGGAAATATTCATAACTCTCACTAGAATTTTCTTAAAATTAAAGACAATGACTCCAAGAAGTTTTTTAAATGGACGAGGATACTATATGTATATATTAATGTCAAATTTATTACGAAGGGCGAACGTTTTAAAAAGCCCTCTAAAATCTAGCAAATTCATTGGTTGCAGCTCAACGCAAACGTCGATTTTCGCCAGCCGCTTCCGTCAATGTTAAAGATCGCCATCTTTTCGACGGATAGTGGAAACTCAAACGTATGGCGGCAAAAATATAACCGTACCCATTGCTTTGTGTTAAGTAAACTTCAAGAACAGCGCAAACGGCGACGCAAGACGCAAAAGTTTTCAATCTATAACCCAGGCTTAATATTTAAAAAGTCGGAAAATTTCCATTTCCTGGAATAACCTTCTTTTTTCGGAGAAAAGTAATAAACGCCATAATTGATTATTTTCCTTACCCACCGGTTTTTTTAGATCTGCACCTCCCAGGGTCCGTAGCTGCCAAAAAACATGTTTTCTAAATTCCGTCGGTTTGTCTATTTGTAAGTCGGTTCGCGCCGTAGCTAAAAGACTAACTAAAAAACGTTGCGACAAATCCAAGAAGGTGAAACAAAACAGGGTCCTAATGATTAAAAAACAAACGTCTGAAAGAACTACTTATTCTATTATTTTCAGATGTGGCACAAAATTTAGGTATAGAAATAAAATGGTAAAATTTTAATAAGTTATTCAGATGGCGGAACAAAATAACGACCAAATAAAATGTAATCGTGAAAAAGTCACCCTCCGAGATTTTTCAGATTTTCACATTTCACGATCCATAGATGCCAAAAAAAAACAAACCTGGCGTATTTATGATAGCAAGAAGAGATCTATTTAATGAAACAATGTTAAAAAGGAATTATCTATTTAAAAGTAGCTGATCATTTTTTTACTCTCGAATTGGCAGTATTTAGCAAAAACTGGTGATTAAAGTAAAGCTTGAAGACCCTATTAAAAATTTACATTATAAATAATATGTGTAAAAATGCAACTTTAAGCATGTCTTCGTTCTAATTACAAAGGCCTGGCATTATTTTTTCATTACTTATTGTTATGTTAATTCATTAATCAACATAGGATTGGTGACATGTGACAATTACTAGGTGTTTTTAATGTAGTTTGATACCTTGAAATCAAATGTGAAAATATGATATTTTTATCACCTATAGATATTCTGTAACAGGAATATGTATAATCTACAGTACGTAAAACTTCGTATATTTCATCATATCGCGACATTTAGATGGTGACGCAGATGTCCTGCTAAGACAAGTCTGTTCGTGCTTATTATATCCCAACATCACGTTTCCCTATCATATTGCGTTTATTAGGAGGCTAACGCTACTTAAGTCGGTTACGTTTTCTATTGAACGCTAAAACGTTTTGAGTTAGTTTATATTTTTTAATTTATTGTGACTGCGACTTATTTTAAATACAATGCCTAAGCAGTGGGTAAATAGTGTCAACACTTTTTGTTATGTCTGCGTAGGAGGTAATTTTTTTGCCCTGGTGCAGCTTACGAACTTTATTTCCTAGTTAAAGTTGGAGACTAGGACAAAACTCGGGTTCTTCAATCTGTTGTAAGACGTGTAACATTGTTAACAGGCTGGTTAAAAGGTGCAAATCGTAAAAGGTCCTTTTACAGCAGCAAAGGTTTGGAGAGAACCGAAAGACCATGTCACAAACTGTTATGTTTACCACGCGTATATTGAAGGTGTTGGACCAAAGCCTATGCATACTGTTAAGTATTCTAATTTATTATCAACTCTAGGGCATATCAAAGATAGTCATGAACTTCCTGTCCCATAGCCCCCAGGATCTTGAACTTTTGATGAAGAAGAACTCGAATCCACTGTTTGTTCAAGTGACACAGTCATCATAAATTAAATCTATCAAAATTGCAGTCAAAACCTTTAGTATCCGCATTATAAGGATGAAATCTTGTCCAAAGTGAAATTATTTCTTACCGAAAACAGCAAAGAGACCTCATACATTGCTTTCTTCAAGTAGAAGATTTAGCATACGGCTTAGATGTCAACAATTTATTTAACGCATTGGAACAGAAACATGATCCAAATAGTTGGCTCCTATTCATTGATTCTTCTAAATTTAGTTTAAAGGTGGTATTGGATCACAACGGTAATAAATATCATACTACAGGGTGTTAGGGGTTTGACTACAAATAAAAATCTGTTTTGGCTTTTTCGCAACTGAATAAAAATATTTAACTTTAAATTGATTAAAGCAAATATTTAATAAAATTACATATCTCAACATTTTATATAAGTGATTATTAAAATTCCTATGTCCTACCAAAAATCGGAAATATGAGACTAACAAATACCGAGGTAATTTGATTTTGGGAACCAAAGGTTTTTTATTCAATTTTTGAAAAATGGATGTATATACACTTGAGTTACCATTAGCGTAACTTCTAAACTCCTGTCTCCAAATACTTTCAGACATTTCTCTCACAATTGGTACCAAGTCCGAATAAGTGATACCGGACAATGGTTCTCCCAACATGACAGCCTCTTTTGCCGCTCTATCAACACTTTCATTCCCTGACAATCCTGTATGACCTTTAATCCATACAAATACAACCTGAACACCTTTTGCAGGATGGCTAATATATTTGCAATAATAGCATGTTTGGAATAACCATTATTTCCCAAAGCTTGTAAAACTGATAGAGAGTCAGAAAGAATTACAACTCTAGAGAGATTTTATTCAGTACTAACATACTTTAGTGCTGTCTAAGGCCTCGGCTGTAAAGATTGACGCAAACTGTTCACATTTAAATTGCTTAGTTACGTTCAGCTCTGGAATGGAAAAAGCACACCATTTTCACTCTTGCTGTATATATTTTACAAATACACAATTGATGGGCCGTGTTGAATGGAATTTCATATAAAAAATGGCAGTATAACATGTTCAAAGCCTGCTGTTAGAGTAAATACATCCGTTAAAGGCGAACTATTTTTATTTTTCCAAAAGGGCTTCGTCAAATTAGATATAGCATTAGATATAGCCAGTTTACTTAATTTGTTAACAAGGATATTATATAAAATAAAAAAACATAACAATTCGCAAACATGTCTGTGATTTAAAAACTCTTTAAAAATGTATACGAATATTGAATATGCAAACATGTTACTTATTTATGGAGAGTGTAGATAGAATGCTCATTTAGCATCTCAAACATACCGGGAAAGACATCGTAACAGGAGGTGTCCTAATAACAGAACATTTGTGGCGGTTTTTCAAAGAGTCCACAATACAGAAAGTGTTAACGTGCGTTAAACTAATCGGGGTCTGAAAGGCAAATAACTCCCAAAAACGAGGAACATATTTTAGCCCTAGTGGAGGCAAACCCCGGTTTGAGCACTCGGGAAATCTCGCGACAAGTTGGATTGTCTAATTAGATCATTCATCGTATCCTTCATGGAAACCTTCTGTACCCTTATGATATGCAGCGAGTACAGGCTTTTGGCCGGTGGTTTCTCCAAAAAAATCGAAGAATACGAACATTTTACTTTAAACATACTTACAACTGATGAATGTTGTTTTACGACAGATGGAATTTTAAATTATCATAACACTCATACCTGGGCTCAAGAAAATCCACACACAATTCAACAAGACCGATTTTAATAAATATTTCGGCTGGAATAATGCACAATGGGTTAATCGAACCTTTTGAGCTACCAAGGCTTTTAACAAGAGAGGCTTACCTCCAATTTTTAACTAATGACTTGCCCACTCTTTTAAAAGATATTCCTGTAGTTCAGCGAGCCAGTGCCTGGTTTCTTCATGAGGAGCTCCTGCCCACATTCATAGGAATGTGTTACAACATCTGGATAATACGTTTGATAATAGGTGGATAGGTCGAAATGCCCCAAAACCCCTTGATTTTTATTTTTGGAGCTACATGAAAACATTAGTGTATAATAGGGTTGAAATTGAAAATGAAGATGACTTTAGGAACGGTATTTTTGCTGCACCGGAACAAATTAGACATAGACCTAACGTTCTTGAATCTGTTTAAGAAAATTGGCTTCGTGCGTTTTTAAATAGTGGCGGTAGTCATTTTCGGCATTTACTTTAAATTTTTAAAATACTTTTTTTAGTGTGTGAATTACCTACCTAGTGCTATAGATTAATATGCTTGGTAAGTTCATATTCTGTATGCTAACAAACCACAATTTATTAAAAAATTAGTCCACATATTCCAAAAAAATAATCAAATTAAAATAATTGAATAGTTTTTTTATACTTCTTTGTTGACAAAACACAGGTAATGAGATTGTTATCACATTGATGTCCAAGCAAATAGCAATGTTGCCATATTGTCTTAGAATTAGTTGAAACCCTTTCGTATTCACCGATAATAAGAATATTTTGTTTAAAATCGTCCTTACTATCCTACGGTACAATATTTGTAGTCAATTTTTGAATGTGTTCAGATTTTTTGTTGTGTTTAGATTGACAAACAAAAATCTTTTTTGGCTTTTTTGCAACTGAATGAAATATCTAACTTTAAATTGATTGAAGCAAATATTTAATAAAATTACATATCTCAACATGTAGACTAGTCTGTCTACATAATATTTCGCTACATAATATAAACAATATTATTTAAGCAAGCATATATGCTTGAGTGCTATGAGTCGTGAATTGGTCCCAGGGCGAGAAGAGTCTGACCTGGTCTTCTTCCTTGGCTGAGTCCGGAATAGGGAGGGATCGCAATTAGTATGTTCTGACAATGCACGTAATTAAATACAGAATTTTGAGATAAATATTTATTTAAGTTGTATTCGTGGCTAAGGCCATAAAAAAACAGTTTTAAAGAGTTTTTAAGTCCTGACCACGTATTAAAACGATATGGAATTGCCTCAAACGGCAAAAAATTAGGTGAAAGAACCAAAAAACAAGACAACTGCAACTGATATGTTTGCAAATTATTATGTTCATTGAAGCCTGCTCATCTCTCTACGGTAGGCAGTGTTGCCGTTTTCAAATAAGCATTGTATTGTAAAATAAAACAATGTATTCGTTTTATATTTTTTGAATTTAGGTCGTTCAGATATTTTACTCAGAGAAAATGTCTAGGCATTTTGTAGAAAATCATATAATTAATTGATTTACATAATAAAATTAATAAATGTGTTAATGACGTGCTTAAAAATTAATAAAACAAAATACGACTTTAAGACCGTTTTTCTCAAAAAGGGTAAGGATTTGACCCTAAGTTATTTAATCATTTTTTAATCAAAATGATCCATACTATCACATGTTAAAATATTTGTAGTCAAATCCCTAACACCCTGTATACCTAAAGCTCATGGGACAGTTCTTTGAAACGCAGTTGGGGTATCTTTATTATATACAGAAGAGGAGTGGCTACAATGTCAGGTTCTGACTCCGGGACCAAAACATATTATCAATGAACCACTAGTTAATTCCACTTCCACCCTTGCATTTTCAATTTGGATTGATGAAAAGAAATTTGTTAAAGCAATGGGTCGGAAGGAAAGAGGGTTCCAGTATCTAAAACAAAAATGGTCGAGACTTAGTTAAGCAAAAATTAAAGACCACATATTTGTAGGTCGACAAATAAGGGAAATAACAAAAGATAAAATATTTAACAATGTGCTAAATGAAACTGAATTAGGAGCTTGGAGCGCTTTTGTGTGTGTCTTGTAAATGAAAAATCTGACAATTAAAAATATATTGTGAGTAAACTACTTAACGCTTATAAAGGAATGAAATGTAACATGTCTCTCAAAATTTATTTTCTGGACTCTCATATTGATTTCTTCTCCAACAATTTGGCGGCATTAAGTGACGAACATGAGAAACATTTCTACCAAGACATATTTGCCAGAAATTAAATAAATTAAAAATAAAATACATCTATCGTTATATTTTAGTAGAAAACAACAATGTCTTACAGCAATAAAAAATCGGTACATTTCCTTTACCTTGAACATCACTCATTATGATTTTTTTTTCTTTTATAAGGGGTAGTGAAGTGTGGGCCAATTTAGTTCCTTGCACATTCAAGCAGTAACACATATATACCGTCTTTTCAAACATTTTTATTAGGGGATATTTGGTTTCATCATACTGGATTCGCACTAATATTTTACCACTTCCTACCTACGCCACAATTTAAAGTTAATTAAATAACAAATTTTTATACTGATTTTTTAAGACCGTCATTTTGTTTCGACATTTTTCCATTTCAGTTTTTAGTTTATTTAAGGTAATATACAACCCCGCATTATTTTTCAATCACAAAGCTGCCAGATAATCGTTCCCTCGTGAAGCTACGCAATTCCTATTACTTCTAGATTTATCCGTTTATAAAGCAGGTAAGTAAAATGTTCACTGACTATTTTTTGAAATCCGTCAAAAAAGTTTGTTGAAAACACCTGATGTTTTGAGTAAATGTATACAAAGCTTATAGCCCTCCGGTACTTTTCAATTTCGTATGGATAAAAGCTGCCAAATCAATATCGTATCAATCCCGGCTACATACCAAACTGTAAATCCGGCTCGATGTGCAGTAAGTCTGGATCTGATTTTACATATTTGAATAAAAAGGGCAGAACAAAGCTTTATATTGGATGTTATATGGATGGATATAAAAGGGAATATCGGGTTTAAGAAATACGTTTTTTAAATGTTTGCTGAAGAGAGATGAGAAACTTAGGAAATAAAATACAATGTTTTAACCTCTGTCGAATATACGAAAAAAAAATTAAAGGTAGGTACCGCGTCTCCCGTGCAACATTAAAACCTAGTAACTCACGTTTCGGCGTTTTTAAGTAATAACTTGTTTTTCGCTCGCCTTTCGCATTTTACTAAAAAAGCTCTTGCAGGACTACATGGTGATGAGATTTTTTTTTTAAATGCGGTTTAGAAAACCAGTTACTGGTTTTAAAATCAGATTCATAGTCATCCATGCAAATATAAAACCCAGTAGTGTTACTAGGTTATCATTTTGGTACGATTACCTTCAAAATATTAGTTTTGCCAAAGTAATAGAATATATTTTTAAAATTTATAATTTAAATAAAACAAATATGGGTATAGTTTAGTGAATTAATTGTAAAGAATGTAAGATACTAGACACTTAAATAGTCTTTAAAATACAAGATATATATAAAACTAATAAAAATAATAACAAACTCCGTGGGCTTAAAACATGATATTGCAAATGGTGAACCTCAGTTAAAAAAGAAACCAATCGAAAAAGATAAAGAATAAACAGGAAAAAAAACGGAGAAATACAAGTACGTCTGAAAAACTTTTATTATAAAAAGGTTAGTTAAAAAACGGTGAAACATAACAAATTTATTTAATATCTTTCAACATTAAAGGTATTTTGTCTTAACGAAAAGTTTTAAACGCCGTTTTGAAAGAGTTTTGACGTTGACGTAATTACACCTTGTATACGCACGGAGTTTTGAACCAGTCAGAAATGTAAACTTGTCTTATCTTTCTGTCTTTCTTCCTATTCACAATAACAATTCCTTTATGGTTCCCATCTTTTTTTAATTTAATTTATATTTGATTAATTCTGATTTTCAGTTTTTCCTGACTATCGAAACACTTTATTCGTTGCAGTTTCAGAATCAATATTAACACATTCGTGGACAGCTACTGCTATTGCAGTGAATCATTGGCGATCCGCTGGGTCACTACTGCTCAGGCAGTATATTTATGTACTAATATAAAACGCACTACTTCTTGAGCAGTAAACTTGCACATAAGAATACATGTCTATGAATTCGAACTGTCCAGCAACTAACAATTCGAATGTTGGGCATGGTCTTCTAGGATCGTATTTTCCCGCCAGTACGAACACGTGATTTTGAACAGGTGGTGGGAGATACGTTGTCGGTGCTGCTATAGCAGTTGTAATTGTACAGTGACAAAGGAGGGTTCGCGTTTAGTGTGCATTTTGGTTTGTTTATAGACTTTTTCTGAATTTATCTCTTCCTTGTTATGATTGACGTTGAATTTGAATATGGATCCTAAAGAAGAAGCTAGGCTAATAAAACTACATGACGAAGTTTCTAGTGGCGAGTCATGTTCGTCTGGTGAGAGTAATGAAACCGATGATTCAGGAAGTGAACCTCCAGACCCATATGAGGACGATGGGACATATGGTGATGACCCAACCGTTGATCCTAGAACTGTTGAGGATAACAGCTCTTCCTCGAGCGAAAATGAGGTTCTGGTTGATCCGAATGATGTAATAGGTCAACAGAATAATACTGGTATGTAAAATTTTATATTGTTGAGTATTTGTGGCATGTGAATGTTCACTTTGTTATCATTTGTATATCTTGACTTCTAGAGCGAGTGGGAGTACACGAGTATACGTGCGAGTGTTCGTGTGAGTGCGAATGATTGGGTAACTATTTGTGTATTCATGTGTATTTTGCTTTCATACTTTCTTATTTAGGTTTACCCCCTCATGATTTTGTGTTTGTGAATACTGTGAGACAAAAGAAAGAAAAACAAAAAAAAAGACAAAAGAAGCAAATTTATATGTATTTTTTTAGAAACTATCGACGACAATAAAGAGGATTGGGTTGAGTCCACAGCTGAAATAGTGGATCTAAAATTTGACATGGAGACAGCAGGAATAAAAGTTCGAATCACAGAAACACTGACTCCGGTTGACGTTTTTAGAAATCTCTGGACAAATGAGGTATCAGAATTACTCTTGAGCAATTCCAATGCTTATGGAGAAAAGATGTCACATGCAGAGCGCCCTCATAAGAAAAATAGAAGAACAGCAAAATTCAACTCGATTGATTGACAACTAGAAACTTTTCTAGGTTTAACACTTTTACGTGCTCAAATTGGCTTTCCAGTTCTTCGTTGGGCATTTTCTTCAGATCCCCTCTGGTTTGATCCAGTTTTCAAAGCGTCAATGTCTGGAAGACGCTACGAACGAATTTTAAGACATTTGTGCTGCTCCAGAGAGCAAAAGGAATCAAAAGATAAACTGTATAAAATTACACCTCTTCTTGATTTGCTTTTAAGTAATTTTCAGAATGTTAGAAAACCAGACGAAGAATTATCACTTGATGAATCACTTCTTCTTTTTCGAGGTCGTTTAAGTTTTCGACAATATATAAAAGGAAAGAAAACAAAGTATGGCATCCAATTTTTTGAACTTTGTTCATCAGATGGCTATGTTTATAATATCGAAATATATAAAGGCAAGCAAGAAGTACAAGAGAATATTACAAAAATTGAATCGTTAGTTTTGAGACTATTGTCACCTTATTTGAATCAAGGACACCATTTAATCATGGATAATTTTTATAATAGTGTCATTTTATCCAATTTACTGTTGAAAAATCATAAGACACATACAACTGCCCCACTTAGGGCTAACAGAAAAAATAACCCCAAAGTTTTAACATCCTATAAGCTTAAAAAATCAGAGCATATTTGGAGAAGGCGAGGTGCTGTTTATGTATCAAAATGGAAGGACCGTAGAGATGTGTTGATGATAACAACAAAGTATCACCCAAAATTAATCAAAATCACAAATAGATATGGACAGGTATTTTTTTTCTTTTGTTATTGTTTATGTCTAAATTTTTGTTCTTTTTTTTCAGGAGAAAACCAAGCCTTTAGAAGTCTGTGAGTACAACAAATTTATGGCTGGAGTAGATCGCAACGATCAGCTAACATCTTACTATTCAAGCCCCAGAAAGATCATCCGTTGGTACAAAAAAATAATTTTCCATCTTCTGGACATAACTGTTCTAAATGCGTTCATATTATATAAGGTACGTAATAAAAAACAAACTATGGTAAAGTTCAGAAACCAGTTGATCAAGTCTCTTTTGCGAATTCTCGACGAAATGTCCGGAAGTGATCTCTACGTACCAAAGGCACATCACGTGAATAGACGAGTTCCAAACAGAGAACCTCCGAATACGCAAGGGCATTTCCCTGAAAAAATTCCCCTACCCTCAGAGAACTATAAGAGAAGCAATTATTTCATGAATTGCCACCAATGTCGAACAGAAGAAACTCGAGCTCAAACCTCATGGAGATGCATGGGGTGTGAAAAAAAACCCGCCGTATGTGTTGGTTGTTTTCACACATTCCATGCGGCCTAAAAAATTTGATATAAGTTTGTTTTAGTTTGTTTCATTATTTGTTAGTACATTTATATAAGAATAAAGTGTTTATTTTCCAGTATAACGGTTGTACAGCTTTTGCAAGCATTATTATTGAATTTATTTCTATAAAAACGAAACACTTTACTGCTAATGCAGTTACTGTGAGGGCAGTACAGTGTCCCTCAAGAGCGATCCCAACTGATCTACTGGGTCACTACTTTCATAGCAGTAGGTACTAACAAGTTCTTAAAAACCATCCATTTCACCTATTATTTGTTCTGTAAAAATATCAACAAAATCGGTTAACTAGTACAGAAGTTATAAGGTCATTATCCGAGTTTAGAATCTGAATAAATCTGAGATGTAACTAGATTGAAACGCTCCTCAGGAAAATTAATTAAAACAGTTTAGTATTTGATTATACAAGAAAATACAATCTTTCAAAATAGTTCTAAAACAGTTTTCTAAGAAAAAATGCTTTACACATTTTCTACATTATACAAGGTAGCCCTTGAGAATACAGGAATTCTCTAAAAATTGAAATATTTTTTATATCCAAACACTCATTTAAAAAAAAACGGCAAAAGATGACAAATGTATTTTTCTTTTTAGTATACAAAAGCAATTTTTAGTGAACAGTGTTACTCTAAGGGCGTGAAACAGATCCCTTAAAACAAAATGGAAATTTAAGTTTTTTTTAAGTGGAAAACGCCAAACCTGTTTAAATTTTTGTATGTAAACTTTTTGCGAATTCACAGGGTAATTTGTTTAAAAATGAAGATTTTTTCATATTCCAAAAACTAATAATATTTTTAAGACTCGATAAAACACAAACATTTTATTATATTTTTTTTCATATCGATTTGGGGTTTCCATCATTAGATAGGATCTTTAGTGATTTAAGGAATTTGCGTACTACATAATATTTTTAATATACACGTTTTTACATTTAGATTTCACAGCTCTCAAACCACATATAAAACATCGGTCAGTTTGTATATATATATATATATATATATATATATATATATATATATATATATATATATATATATATACATATATATATATTGGTTTCGTTATTCTTTGACTCTTCTTTTCAATTATATATTTTTCATTTATATTTCTTGATCTAAGGTCATAACATTAACAAAAATAATTACATAATTTTATTCATAGGTATATTGAAAATGTATGTGACGTTTCGACCATAGTTTTGGCCTTTTTCAAACCTAGAAGGTTTTTCGGTACATTATTATATATTACATGAAATAGTCAAAATTAAAGATTTACCCTAGAACGCAAATCTTGTCTTTCAATTAAAAACACAGAAATATACATATTTTTACCAACACTTTAGACGATATTACGGAAATTTTAAAATATCTGAGAACGTTCATAAGGCAGTTTATAAATATCTATACAACGAAATGTGGGAGATTATATATATATATATATATATATATATATATATATATATATATATATATATATATATATATTATTAATTATTTTCTTGCGCATAGGTTAACTCATTGAGAAGTAAAACTATAATTCAATCGATGTTTCGCTCATTATATTGAGCTTTCTCAATATATTTATTTTCTACAATAAAAACATATATAGTTAGTATTTAAATTTTAAAATGGTTGAAACATTATTGAAAAAACATCACTCAAAAAAACATTACATTTAAAACAAACTACGATCATGAAAACAAAAATAAATTTAAAACAAAATTAATATTATACAGAGTACGTACCTTGGAAACATGTCAGTTTTACGAATGTTTTGAGATTGCAATAATTTCGACACTCTACTATTGCTGTACCGAGTTTGGGTTTACGCTATTACTGAAATGTACAGGGGTTTATGTATGAAGTGGTTTATTTGTTTAGATTAATTTACTTAGATATCAGATTGTGATACATTTGGCTTAAGTTATTGATGTCTTTTTTATCGTTGACGGAATCTTTTTCTTTTTTAATTTGTATCATTTCTTTTATTGTGGTTTTTCGATAATTAGTTTCTTGCTCTAAAATTTTGATTTGTCTGAAATCGAATTTATGTTTTTCTGTAGGTTCGTGTTTGTGGAGTGCAGTAGATGCATTTTTTGTGTATTTGTGGCCGTTTAATCGACTATCTAAGTATTGTGTTGTCATTCCTATATACTTTTATGGGCAATTTAAACATGGAATTGAGTAAACCAGGTTTGATTTCTTTTTTTTATTACTTTGCTTTTCAAGGGAGTGAAAAGACAGTTTAGTAAATTCAGACAATTATGTCTTGTTTAGACAAGAAGTGATTTATTTTTTCTGATAGACCGTCTGTGTATGGCATTGCATTTGTATTTAGTATTACCATTTTTTTCTTTTGTTGCTTTCTTTAAGTTATTATAAAAAACATGAGTTCGTTATTTAAAAACTCATAGTATGTTTTTTCCGAATAATGGTTATTTATTAAAGTCTCCTTAACCTTCTTTAAAATCTCAGGACGATATTCTGGGGAAGTAAGTGAGATGGCACGATCGGTTAGACCTATAATAACGCTATTTTTTTGATTCTTTGGATAGTTGGAGTTAAAGTTTAAGTACCGCCCTGACCATATTTTTTTTGTATACCACTTGCTTTTTATATTTTGATCTTTCTTTTTTCTAATTAGAGATAATCTAGAAAATTAATTTTGTTTTTGTCTTCGGTTTCCATGGTAAATTTTAATTTGGGGTGAAAATTATTGAAAGCATTTAATATGTCATTAATATGGTCTTTTGAAACGGCAGTTGAACAATCCTCCAAAAATCTTTTAAAAAAAGGAAGGTTAAAATCAAGTTCACTTATCACACTTTCCTCCAGATATTCTATAACTAATTGTGCCACAATGGAGGAAATACAAATCCGTGTACATCCGTTCACTACTGTCGTTCTGAAAAGAACAGTTTTGCTGACGTTTCGCCAAAATCACATTTGGCATTTTCGAAGCTTTCTTTCTCGCGTCCGAATAGAGACTGAGGTGTTGGTGACTGCGACGCTTCCTTTTATACCCCCACTCGGGGCCGAAGGTTATATCTGCGCAGGCGTTGGTCGTTATTTATATTTTCCAGATGGTGCTGTTGTTGTTGCGCTAATTGCGCTTGAGTTTTTGCGATTTTAGATTTGTCAATTATTGTCTTCCATACTGTTGGTAGTTTTAACGATTCCTCCCTTTTATTCAAACCACCTTGCTTTTCAATTTCTATGGCTTCTCGGATTCTTCTGGTTTTATAATGTTCTACATTGGCAATCTCCCTACACCCATCGAAATTTATTTTATGGCCGGTTTCCTGATGATGTAGAAATAAAGCTGAGGTTGTTTGTTTATTTCTGATGCTGAGGTTTATGCTCTTCCACTCTTGCCGATGTTCGCCTGTTAGTTTGCCCCACGTACAACTTTTCACAGTCCTGGCACGGAATACTGTATACTCCGTGGTTTTCCAGTTTGATTTTATCTTTTGGGTTTTCAAGTAGTTTACCTATAGTTGTTTGTGGCTTGTGTATTGTTTGTATGTTGTGTTTCCTCAGAATTCTTCCGATTCTGTCTGTTGTGCCTTTTACATATGGTAAGACTACTTGTTGCTTTTCCGGTTCATAATTCTTGTTGTTCGTTGTTCGGGAAACCTGTGCATTAATAGCTTCCTCTATGGTGCATTTTGGGTAGCCATTTTTCTTTAAAGCACTAGATATTACCTTTAGTTCGTTCTCTCTCGTCTGTGTTTCAGTTAATCGCACGGATCTGGATATTAGGGTATTTGCCACAGCTTGAATTTGTGCTGGGTGATGATGTGATTTTGCATTTAAATATCTGTCTGTATGTGTTGGTTTTCTATATACGGTGTATTCGAAATGTCCGTTATGCAGTTTTGTGACCAAAACATCTAAAAATGGTAGTTTGTTGTTTTCCTCTAACTCTAGAGTAAATTGTATTCTGGGGTGAATTGAATTTACGTGAGTCAGAAAATTTTCGAGCTCTGCATGACCATGTTGCCATATAATAAATATGTCATCCACATAACGAATCCATAATTTGGGCTTTAAACTTGCTTTCTCAAGAGCTTCTTTCTCGAAGTATATCATAAATAAATTCGCGAGTACTGGTGATAGCGAGGATCCCATTGGAGCACCACCCATTTGTTTATACATTTGCCCGTTGAATGAAAAATAAGTATTTTTAAGGCAATGCTGCGAGAGTTGTATTATATGTGCTTGGAAATCCTCGTTCATAGCAATCTTGTCCAATGCTTCGTCGATGGGAATGCTGGGATATAACGATTTCACATCTAGGCTTGCTATCATATTGTTTTTTTCAAGGACGATATCTCGTATAATTCGAGTGAAATGCTCCGAGTTTTTTACAAATGAATCGTGACTTTTCCCAAGCCACAAGCAACTATAGGTAAACTACTTGGAAACCCAAAATATAAAACCAAACTGGAAAACCAAGGAGTATACAGTATTCCGTGCCAGGACTGTGAAAAGTTGTACGTGGGGCAAACTAACAGGCGAATATCAGCAAAAGTGGAAGAGCATAAACTCAGCATCAGAAATAAACAAACAACCTCAGCTTTATTTCTACATCATCAGGAAACCGGCCATAAAATAAATTTCGATGGGTGTAGGGAGATTGCCAATGTAGAACATTATAAAACCAGAATAATCCGAGAAGCCATAGAAATTGAAAAACAAGGTGACGACCAACGCCACCAAAGGAAGCGTCGCAGTCACCAACACCTCAGTTTCTATTCGGACGCGAGAAAGAAAACTTCGAAAATGCCAAATGTGATTTTGGCGAAACGTCAGCAAAACCGTTCTTTTCAGAACGACAGTAGTGAACGGATGTATACCAGGAATGAAAACACATTGTATTTTTCCATCCGTGAAGGACTAAAAATCAACACTATACACCTCTACGGGGAGGAGATCTTCAAGACGTATGAGAAACTGAGAGGTAAGAAAACTAATCTTTTATGTGATCTAATCTTTCAAATTAAGTGTCGTGACTTACTTCCTACTTTTACACGGTTGTCTTATCATACTAAAACTAGGAAAACTAACACCATACTTCAAAATGCTAATAAGGCGTTATTAAAAGAACAAATCCATCAAACTAGAAAATAACTAACCGAAACAGAGAAAGAACTTTTAAAGTTACACCTTAAACTAAGTAACATCATTCACCCTTTATTGTGGAATCGCATAGAAACTTTGGCTTTTTGGCGAACCGAATCAAATAAGAATATTAAGGCAGATAAACTTTCGAAAAAGTATGACAATCTTCTAAGAAAGTCGAGTCAGCCACAAGGGCCATCAGTAGACGTCGAGAAATTAGTACGTAATATATCATCCTACAATCTCTCAGAAAGTGAAAAATCCGTACTGAGTAAGGGTTTTAATTTTGCGATATCTCCTAAGAAAATTCCTAAAGAAGAAATAATAGCTGGAGTGGAAGCTGTCCTGGACTCCTCTGAAGAAACAAAAGCAGAGGAGATTCGACAAGAGGCGGCAATAATTTTAAGATCAAGCAAAACACGAAAAGAAAACCTAAATGCCACTGAACAAAGGGCCCTAATAAACCTTCGAAAAAATAAAAACATCACAATCCTTCCAGCAGATAAAGGAAATGCAACTGTGGTAACTAAAAATAAAATAAAAAGTTTACCAATAAACCCCGAAATTCAACAAAAAATCATACCACGGGAAAAGTAGAGCAGATGTCCTAAACTTTATGGTTTACTAAAAATAAACAAACCAGGGGCGCCCATCAGACCTATTGTTAGTGCTTTTAATTCGCCGCTACAAAAACTGGAGAAATACCTTTCTGAAATTGTGCAACCAGCTGTAGAAAAAGCTGATTCATTTGTAAAAAACTCGGAGCATTTCACTCGAATTATACGAGATATCGTCCTTGAAAAAAACGATATCATAGCAAGCCTAGATGTCAAATCGTTATATCCCAGTATTCCCATCGACGAAGCATTGGACAAGATTGCTATGAACGAGGATTTCCAGGCACATATAATACAACTCTCGGAGCATTGCCTTAAAAATACTTATTTTTCATTCAACGGGCAAATGTATAAACAAATGGGTGGTGCTCCAATGGGATCCTCGCTATCACCAGTAGTCGCGAATTTATTTATGATATACTTCGAGAAAGCAGCTCTTGAGAAAGCAAGTTTAAAGCCCAAATTATGGATTCGTTATGTGGATGACATATTTATTATATGGCAACATGGTCATGCAGAGCTCGAAAAATTTCTGACTCACGTAAATTCAATCCACCCCAGAATACAATTTACTCTAGAGTTAGAGGAAAACAACAAACTACCATTTTTAGATGTTTTGGTCACAAAACTGCATAACGGACATTTCAAATACACCATATATAGAAAACCAACACATAAAGACAGATATTTAAATGCAAAATCACATCATCACCCAAAACAAATTCAAGCTGTGGCAAATACCCTAATATCCAGATCCGTGCGATTAACTGAAACACAGACGAGAAAAAACGAACTAAAGGTAATATCTAGTGCTTTAAAGAAAAACTACACAAATCGCACCATAGAGAAAGCTATTAATGCACAGGTTTCCCGAACAACGAACAACAAGAATTATGAAACGGGAAAGCAACAAGTAGTCTTACCATATGTAAAAGGCACAACAGACAGAATCGGAAGAATTCTTAGGAAACACAACATACAAACAATACACAAGCCACAAACAATTATAGGTAAACTACTTGGAAACCCAAAAGATAAAATCAAACTGGAAAACCACGGAGTATACAGTATTCCGTGCCAGGACTGTGAAAAGTTGTACGTGGGGCAAACTAACAGGCGAATATCGGCAAGAGTGGAAGAGCATAAACTCAGCATCAGAAATAAACAAACAACCTCAGCTTTATTTCTACATCATCAGGAAACCGGCCATAAAATAAATTTCGATGGGTGTAGGGAGATTGCCTACATTGGCAACATTATAAAACCAGAATAGTCCGAGAAGCCATAGAAATTGAAAAACAAGGTGATTTGAATAAAAGGGGCAAATCATTAAAACTACCATCAGTATGGAAGACAATAATCGACAAATCTAAAATCGCAAAAACTCAAGCGCAATTAGCGCAACAACAACAGCACCATCCGGAAAACATAAATAACGACCAACGCCTGCGCAGATATAACCTTCGGCCCCGAGTGGGGGTATATAAGGAAGAGTCGCAGTCACCAACACCTCAGTCTCTATTCGGACGCGAGAAAGAAAGCTTCGAAAATGCCAAATGTGATTTTGGCGAAACGTCAGCAAAACTGTTCTTTTCAGAACGACAGTAGTGAACGGATGTACACCCGGAATGAAAACACACACATATATATATATGTGTATATATATATATATATATATATATATATATATTTGGATGATAAGTTTGTGAAATTGCTGGGATAAAAACCACTTACGAAAGGTAAACAGATGTAGTTTATCTTGTGAGAATTTGATTTATAATTAGAATTTGTAGAGTTATAATATTTATGTTTTCTATTTTTGAAAAGTCTATTTATTAATTTTGAAGGGTACTGGTTTAGTTCTAATGCAGCTTTGGCTTTTTTTATGGCTTGGCTAGAGGACCATTTTTTTTCACCTGCAACAATAATATTTACAGGTGTAAAACGGCTTACGAGAAGAATTGCTTTCGATTATATCACAGTGGTCATAGAGTACCCTCCTACGATCTACTACAATCAGATTGGAACAGTATTGCATACTAAATGTAACACTTAGCGCCAGATTTTGGGGCTCGGGGGGTTTCCAGCCGATACCAGGTATTTTGGCAAAGCAAGCAGTCACCAACATGCGTGGGTAGATACTAAAATGAATCAAAATGCGGTTTAACACATCTTTATCCCAATTTATAATTTTTATATTATATATTATTTTTGCAGATGCAAAACGGCCTACGAGAAGAATTGCAAGAGTTTTTTGCGATCATGATTTTTGGGCCTTTACACTCATCAGGCAACGACTCACACGGTACTCGATGTAACAAAATCGAAATATTACACCCGGTTTTGAGTAGAAAAGTTAAATTCCGACGATGAGTTCTATTTATTGATAGTTTGATTTGATTGTATTTGATGATCTGTAATACAAATACATTCACAAATTAAACTTTCATTATACTGATATTTAATTCGTAATTAGTCTAAGCCTAAAATAAAAATTCAAATTAGTTAATTATTAATTGGTACCTGTTTTTAAGATTATTAACATTTTGTAAAAGATAATTATTTTAATAACGTAAATCTAGATAGGGTAAGGAAATCCCTTCTATACTAAAATAAATTATTTATAGAGTTAATGCAGAGAAAGGTCGAGATCAAAGCGGAAAGGTAGGGTTAGGCCAAATTTCAAAATTAGGCTAAAGCTATTATAACATGAATTGCTCCCTGAAGAAAATCTGAAGGGAATAAATTTATGGATAGTCATTCATTATTTTTAAGAGACTTGCAAAATAAGTATAAAGTTACGTTAAAATGTATAATGAACTTAGATTTTAATTAGGTTATTACAAGACAATATCTAACGTAATTCTGAACAACTAATGAATTATTCAATTAAAATAAATATAAAATACCAACATTATTGGATTTTTTTACTTCTCTGTAGAAAATATCTCTAGTTTTCCTTTAAAAAAAATTAAAAATAGAATATTAAACTAAATATACTAAATTATAAAAAAAATAATAAAATTAACATTAAATAAAGAAAAAATATTACATTCAAAATTCCAATCGACAAAATCAATAAAATGGATTCTCTATAAGAAGGAAAATTAAAAATAAACTGATTTTGTTATGAAAATAAGAACATATTTTTTATTCAAAAGATATGCTGTCCTTGTAAACAATAAAGTAAGGAAATCTGAGTTATCTTGACATCAAAATGATTGTACAGTGTGGTTTTTTTCGTTGATATTATAGGGTACAGCCTGAACGGTAAGAGATACAAAAAAAAACTAAGATAAGTCCCGTTCTCTTTTTTTGTGTTTAGTTTAATGGCGCGGTCAAAATCTCCCGTTTCTTATTATCTTTTATTACTCGGTTATTTATGGAAATAAAAAAAAAACTCTAAATACAAAAGTTTTATGACCTTTTACATAGATACAACGGCGTACTTAAAAAAGGTGTAGATGTTTTAATTTTTAAGACATTATTAAAAGTAGCATTTTCTTAAATCGGACCTGTATCTAAGTATCTATAAAAATCGCGTTTTTTCTTGCGATTGTGACAATATATAATACTTAATATTTTGCTTTGTCCTAAATAGCTAAAATAACAAAAAACATTTATTTTTAGTTGGCCATGGACTGCATTCTTTAGGCGTTTGTTTTTGTTTGTTTACATGTCATAAAATTAAATAATAATTAAGTATTAATGGTCAGATATTTTTTAAAAACAGGTGTACAAAATTAAAGTTTTTTAAAACTACGAAAAGGTAAACATGTTTGAGTGCTATATTCAGAGTAATAAAAATAAAGATGCAGCTTTAGACCTATATTTTGAGCATTACCCGGAACGACGACAGCCAGAGAAACAAATATTTCAAAGATTATATGACAATTTAAGTGCGTATGGATCAATGGCAGAACCAATAGGTAAAAGTTTAAATAAGGAAAACAGAGAAAGAGACGAAATAAATATATTAGCTTGTGTTGCTGCTGATCCGACAGTATCTAGCCGCAATATTGACAAAGACATTGGCATAAGTAAATCTAAAGTTATAAAAACGTTAAAAAAGCATAAGTATTAACCGAATGAAATGAGGAAAGCTCATAACCTACATGATGGAGATGAAGACGGAGTTTAGAATTTTATCATTGGTATTTGCAACAGACTAATCGGAATTAGACCGCCGCTAGGGTACAACAAGGACGCTTTGGGTTCCATGTGTGGGTGGCACTATATTAAAATAGAATCCTTAACTACAGGATTTATAATGAAAATTTGAATGCTGAAGGATACATCCAAATTTTGGAAGAATGTGTAATAAACGAGTTGGATAAGATGCCATTAGCTGCGTGAAATTAAGTTTATCTGCAACAAGACGGTGCCCCAGCCCATAACAGCCATATGGTAAGGCACTTACTAACTGTCAATTTCGGCGAAAATTGGGTTAGTACATATGGACCAAACAAATGGTCTCCGCGTTCCCGCGACTTGACGATACTAGACTTTTATTTTTGGGGATTTATCAAGAAAGAAGTATATAAAACCCGAAGTAATACTTTAGAAGAACTTAGAGCAATTTTTATTAATTGCATTGGAAGAGTGCCAAATAATTCATATTTTTAACGCCACTCGTTCAATTGCAAGCAGAGTTCAGAAATGCGTCGAGCAGAATGGAAGACAATTTTAGCACCTTTTGTGATTAAATAACTATGCTAATCGGTAAGTATTCAAGATAATTGTTGAGTTATTTTAATTGTTTGTTGTTTTTTGTAGATATTTTGGTTTATTAATGTTTTAATATTCTTTGTAACTGAATTTTTAAGATACCTTTTATAAAATAAAAGAATAATGATTCAATCCACGGTCAACTAAAAAAAAAATGTTTTTTTGGTATTTTGGCTATTTAGGACAAAGAAAAATATTAGGTATTATATATTTTTGCAATGGCAAGAAAAATGCATTTTTTCTAGGTACTTCGGTATAAGGTGTCCCATTTGAGAAAATGCTACTTTTGATAATATGTCAAAAATTAAAACATCTATATTTTTTAGGTAGGAGGCTGGATTCTACGTAAAAAGTCATAAAAGTATTGTATTTAAAGTTTTTTTATCTCCATAAATAACCGAGTAACAACAGATAATAAGAAACGGGAGATTTTGAGAATCACCCTGTATTTTCTAAACCAATTCAGGTAGCGTAGATCTGACCGCACCATTAAACTAATCACTAAAGAAAAACGGGACACCTATATTAGTTTTTTGCATCTCTTACCGTTCAGCCTATACCCTATAATATCAGCGAAAAAAAACCACCCTGTACAACTGGATTTATAATATTTTTGTTCTTCAATTATCTGTATTAATTTAATAATCACCCTGTACCTCTCTGAAAAAAAATTGCCCCTAACAGAGGAAGAGTTTTTCCTTTTGGAGACCCCCAGTATATTTTTAAGGCACAGAACATTATGAGCAATATTTAAACAAAATTCGTATTTTTTACAATTTACTTGATGAGCTCAAATATAACGTTTTTTTTTATAAATTTTGAGAGAAGTAAAAATAAAGATCGATAACTCCGCCCGAAAATGACCGACTATTATGCTATGAAATAAATCATACACAAATAAGCTTTTTAGGTTATGAAAACAGATACAGTATACATATCAAAAACTTCAACCCAAAATACTTAAAATTTGCGTGTTATCTCTACTATTTTATTTTTACAGTAATTTAATTTTTTTGTACTATATTCCTTTTATGATACTCAATTAATCAATTTAATGACCTTTGACATTTTCAACAGTCTCCTTATAGAACTACTTGTTGAAAAGTTGAAACCAACTATTAGTATTGTATTGCACATATGTAGAGTATTACATGTTTTTTATAACTCTTACCATCATAATTGCTGTGCTCTAGTCCAAATATCGTGTTTGACAGATCAGATGGGTGATCAATAAAGCCATGCCATTATAGCTTCTGGCACCTAGAACAAACCATTAAGTTTAGTATGATGTTTCATAAGCTACATATATAAAATAATGTCATTGTTTTAATAATTAGTTTCTTTGTTGTTGAGCAAGCTTCGGAATTTAATATTTTATTTACTTTTTATAACCTCTTATAATAACTAGCAACTTTGCCCTTCGTGTATTTAGCTAAGGCGATTAAATCTGGCACTTTTGCTACAATTTTGCTTATTCCTGTACTTGTTGAAAAATATTTCCCACTTTTATGTGTTCTCACAAAAACATAAGGTTTTAAAAAGATGTAGTTGTTATCTATGTACACCAATTACTTCGAGATGGTTCGCCTGAATTGGATATATTTTTCAGAACTGCGATTCTTGACGTCACAAACTTTGATTATGAAGTTAAATATTCCAAAGTAAGTCACCGAATTTAAATACAATTCGAATTAATAAAACAACTTTAGTCAATATTCTTTTTGACTAGATATTACCGTTTTTATTTTCACGACACTCGTCGGTACATACGATAGGGCTCAGTGCAGGCAACATCCTAGTCATGGGCGAGTGCTCGCCGGACATGCCTGCAGGTCCCAAGAATTGCAGGCTTTTGGGGACAGATGACTTAACGACCGGTGTTATCCGGAATTCTTTCAGCTGCCAAGTATGGTGGATTTCTACAGCAAGATTCTGGTATTTGGTCAATTTTTCTCTTTCCGTTTTCTGTAGATTCGCAGTCGGTGGGCATGCGATATCAACTAAGGTGGCATGTTTATTGACCTTGTCGATGATAACTGAATTTGGATGGTTATAGTCCACTGTTCTGCCTGTGATCATAGGTCTATACCAATAAAAAACGATGCTCCTAGATTCTAATACCGCAGATGGTTGGTATTTATAGAAAGGTGGTATGTTGAGCACCAAGTTGTGCTATATTGCCATGTACCTGTGGGGAATCTTAGCGATTTGATTATGTCTTTCCAGGTATGCGGAATTCGCAAGATTTAAGCATCCCGCTATAAACTTTTCTACTATTTCCCGGGGCTTATGACACATTCTACAGACATCAAGGTTATCTCCGTTTTTCAGAATATGTTTTTCATAATTCCTGGTTCGAATCTGGAAATTCGGTTAGACCAGATAAATCCATCTCATCGTGCAGGTTACCATTTGTTATTATTATTCCACAGTAAACGGTGTATCACGACGATAGGCCGGATTAAAATCTGCAAGTTTCTTTCTAAAATAAGGCTACTTCATAAGCAGTGGAAGTGCCTATGAAGTTTGTTTTTTTTAAATAGAAACCCCTTGTTTTATTGCATTTTTGAATTTTGTGTAAAAATCTAAACAATTTTTGTGTTGCACACCCTATAACTAAAATAAACAGTTTTCAAAATAAATATAGTTTTAAAAAATGGCTCCTTACGTCGATATTAAAATGTGTAAATTCGAAAACTAGCGAAGACAACTTATCCAAAATATGAATGCATTTTTTAAAGTCCTACTTTAAAAAAGCGGGAAACTAATATCTAAATCAATCACAGTTGGTACAAAAAACAAAATCTTGTTTACGGGCATCTTAGCGAAAGATGGCATTCCTGATTGTGTTGCTATCACAATGACGGAACCGAACGTGTCCTACATTTGCCGAAATAAATCCAAAGAAGTCGAGACTCAACAAAAAAAATGGTAGGGCGAATATAAAATAGCCTGTGTTCTTAAGAAGTCGAAATAAAAGTTTTGTCATTTTTTGACTGCTTACTCGACTGCAGCAGCAGAAGTAAATTTACGGATGTCCTTTAAAAGCGTTCATATGATCTTGCACAACGATAGTTGGAAAACATTTCATTACATCCAGATCCAACAACTAAAACCCTAGGACCTTCCCTTACGTGTGGAATTTTGTGAATAGTTTTTAGTTAAAAATCTAGAAGGTTTTTAATTTTTCCAGCAACATCATTTTGATCAATGAACAGTGTTTTTTGGGCGGTAAAAAATCCGCATATGGTTCACGTACGGGGTGTCCAAGGAGCATGGAGTTTAAAAATTTTTCGTGCCATTAAAAACATTTTTTGTTTTACGACAAAAACTTGACCGGCGAAACGTACCTAGATATACTAGAAAATAAAATTCTGCCAGCATTAAACCAATTTAAGATCGGTGAAAAATTTGTTATATGCAATTTTTGAGGACAGTTGGAATTTGACTCAATTGGGCTATTTTCTTTGGAGACATATCAAGAACATGTTTATACAGATCTCAAATCACCACCAAAAAGATATGAAAGCTCATGTCACTCAAGCCTTTCGTTCACTACAACCAGGAACTATAAAAGAAGCCACTCATAACAACCTTCTAAAAATATATCACAAATTTTGGAGCTAAATGGTAATGTGTTCGAACATATAATAAAATATAACCAATAAAAATAATTATGTTTCAAATCCTGATTAATAGTTTCTCTTTTGTATAAAACTTAATCAAATTAAATATTTATGTTTGAATAACTTTTTGTTTTGGATCTTAAATATTCAAAAAGTAATATTCTGGCAAGCGTACTAATAATTTAGAAAATCGAACTTAAGATTCTGTTGTATATTTCACCATTTACGCTTTGTTTTCCACGGCAATTATGATTTAACTATTAGTTTAGGGCTTTAAAAAAATGCTTAAAAAATGCATTAAAAGTGCATTTTAGGCATAAGAAATATAAAAACAGCCTTAAATTTTCAGAGGAATTACACATTTTAATATTAACGTAAAGAGCCATTTTTTTGAAAAATATTTTTATTTCGAAAACTGTGTATTTTAGGTGTAAGGTGTGCCATATAAAAAATGTTTCGATTTTTACGCAGAATCGAAAAATGCTATAAAAATAGGGATTTTTATTTGAAAGCCATTCTTTAAAAAAAAAAGAGCATACCGATACCAATGTACAGATTTTAATTCCGAGCAATTTTCCGCATACGGCTAATGGCCCATCCTGTAAAAGTAAGTAATAAAACCACTTTATTGAGCTAAGATTTATTTATTCATTTATTTATTTAATCTGCCTCATTACCAGTTACATATAACCACTTAATGTTTAATATTCGAACAAATAAATCACAATACACAATTATTGCCAACTTTCTTAGACTAGCTGTTCTCAAATAGACACTGCTGCAGTTAAGTTACACGTGCGTTAAACTGGGAAATTCTTAGAGTTGTTCTAGAAAAATCTAAGTAAAAAGTATTCTTTTGTGTGACAATTTTTTATTTTTCTATTTTTCAGAGATAGCCGCATAAACAAATTTAAGAGTCCGTTGCGGTCATAACATTAAGGAGGGTAGTAACCAAATCTTCTTAAAAATAAATATTTTAGTAGTTATTTATACTATAAGGGATGTAAGTAACATTTACCAGTCGAGGACGAGTTTGCGCCCGAGAGATAGCGAGGGCTGTCAAAAAAGTTCGAGAGTGGTTAATGTACTTACATCCCATATAGTATATAACATTTTTCCCCCTCCCTGTATTGTATATTTACAAGAAATTGCTGGATATATTTTTGAATTTTCATTATCATTACATTCGATAGCATTCTCATTAAATTATGAAGGCAGCCATGATCCATTGCCAGAGCAACATAAGCAGTTTTTATTTTATCAACAACGTCAAGTTGACAATTCGTAGCGAAAAGTTTGAAGAAGGCGAATTGTTTGATTTGATGGATGTTTCAGACATAGAAGAATCAGCGAATATTGCTTGTTTATCGCTACTACCGGAAAAGTAGAAAAAAAGGTATGAAGCAGCATATAAATCCTTTAAGAATTGGTGCCAAAGCAAGACGGCTACTGCAGTCTCAGAAACCCTGTTTTTGGCGTATTTCCACGAAAAAAGTGCTAGATTGAAGTCCCCATCAAGCTTATGGTGTGAGTATTCGATGTTGAAGTCCACCTTTTTTATAGAGGAAAATATAGATATTTCTAAGGATCCAAAACTTCGAGCATTTTTGAAAAGAAAAAATGATGGTTATAGACCCAAAAAATGGAATGTTCGGTTAACAGCGAAGATGTGAATAAGTTCATGCTTGAGGCCGCCGATGATATATACTTATTGATGAAGGTCGTAATGGTAATGGGAGTTGCTGGAGCGTGCTGTTCTAATGAACTCTGTGAAATGAATATGGACAATGTTAAAATAAGTCAAGAACTCATAATTGTGACCATTCCTGACTCCAAAAATGGAATATCACGTACAATTACAGTGACAAAAAGTGACGACACTCAGGTTTGTCATTTCAAAGTAATTCAAAAGTATATTGATACAAGATCCCACATGACGACAATTAATCCGCGCTTCTTTATGCGATATCAAAATGGAAAGTGCTTAAACCAGCCTGTCGGAGAAAATACGTTAATTCGTCAATTCCAAGTAAAATTGCAAAATTTCTAAAGTTTGAGAACTTCAAAATGTATACTGGACACTTTTTTGTTGAGTTGATATATTAGCTATCAAGCGACATGGTTGACGGAAATCCGCTACTATTGCGGAAAGTTACGTAGCTGAGAGCCTCAATAATAAAAAAGAAGTAGCGAATAAAATTTTATACAATAAGACCCAGCTAGAGGTCTCTTGCAATGCTTCAACAGTGACAGAAACATTGGTTAGAAATGAAGGATCTGTGGAGTCAGAAAATGTAATACACATCGAGAAGAACCGAGAAAACGTGTTTCCAAATTTTGTTAATAATGTGAATAATTGTAATAATTGTACCATTAATAATCATTTCAGTTAATATCACCGGATTTTTGTAATATGTTGATGAAATCAAAAATTAAAGCTACTTATAATAATTTTAGATTATTATTTCCCTAGGGATCTAAGTTGACTTACATTCTGTTGTTAAGGGCAACCAATACCTTGTTGAGTAACTTTCACTTACGTCTGTCAAAGCAGTGTCAAAATAGGTTGCTTACAATACAGGGAGGAGGAAAAAGTTTTTACTTGACCCTTTCAGTAGATTTCCATACCTCATAGGTACCTCTGACCTATATCATACTTCCATATTCCAATTTAGGTAGAAACAGACTGTCAAATAGCTCTTAACATATGTCAGTGTTAAAAATGTTTGGTAGATCTGCAAAGTGCAAATGAACCCCTGTTCTATGTGGATCATTGATGTTTGTTGTGATGTTGTCAGAAAAACTTAATGAACATCAAACAAAATTCCCAAGTCTTTCTGAGTCGTATTTTAAGCTAAAATGGCATTTTTAATTTTATATTTCTTGGCAATGTTATCCTGTTTCAGAGTTAACGTCATTCTGTGACATTTCTTAACATTCAAATTAAAACCAGCAGTTCTACACTAGTTATGACACTGTCCAAATCCTGGTGCAAACATTCACATTCATCTATTGTTAAAAATTTTAGATATTTTTTTATATATTATCTACAAATAGATAATTGTGACCTAGAATACTTAACATATTCACAGATTCCACTAACCTGTTTCCAAGTTCCCTAGGATTCTACGCCTTACATCGAATGGTCCGTTATATAGGACATTCCTATTGCTTAATTCCTCTTAAACCATCTAAGAAAAATTATAACTTCAAACTGTAAAAAGTTTTTCACAAAAATAAATTTTGAGTTGCGCTCCACAACTATTAATATGTTCAGCTGGAAACAACATTGATTTGAAATACTGTGCAAACCCATCAGCTATGCTTTCCGTTTCCGAATATAAGTTAGTTCCGTGGGAATATCAGAGTGGTTCTTTTGTGGCCAGACTGCTTTGGACTTGGGTTATATACTGTGAATAAGCTTCCCTAATTTTTAGGCAGTAGTTTACTTATATTCTCTACTTTCATACTTATAATTGCAACTTTCAATCTTGCTTCTCTGTGAAAGGGGGATAAAAATTAGTTCAAAATAAACAACTATGATATAAAAACGCTTTCCTTCATTCATGTATACTTTAACATATATTGCTTTAGGGTGATCGAAAATATCACATTCTATTGCTACAAAAACCTTTTTATCGCCAATAGAGCACCACCATCCTATTTTTTTCAGTTACCTGAAAATTTAGATCTTTTCTAAAAATGTTGAATTACTGACAGAAGTTATTTAGCCATGTTTCAGTTAAATCTACTATTTCAGTATCGTTTCTCAGCATGCTACGTTTCAATGGTTTAAGTTTGATTTTAATGCCTTGACAGTTCTGATATGAAATTTAAATTTAAATTATTAGCGCAAAAAATGTGTTACTCGGATTATCACATTTATCACTATCCCTTATAATATCGATTATATTATTTACCTCAATATAGTGTTGTCCTCCGATTTAGTATTTAAAATTTATTAAGCGCTTTTGGTATCAATAGGGAGATATCAAAAATATTGAGCTTGTCGCTCATATTTTCACAAACATTCATTTGTAGAACACATTTTTTTCGGTATATATACGTATTATCAAAATTTAAAATATCTATATATTTAAAACACTAAACCAGATTTTTTAGCAAGTTCGTAAGAGAGTTGTACCGCACCAATTTACATGTTTTTTTTTTAAATGATCGTCTGGTTGCCGAGACCTTTCAACAGTATTTTTTGTATTATTTTATTTCGTGTTTTTTTATAAAATCAATATGTTTTGCTTCAATAAGGTTTCTGGACAATGTGGTGAATGCGTTCTATATTCTTATAATTCCACTGAAAACACATCCCGCCATCTAACGGAAAACGCAGAACAAGGTCAGCCGGACCAGCTAGTAAACTCTTATACACCTATTGCCCCAAAATAATATGTGTGTATAAATTAAATGTGATCGATTTCTTCATTTTAAGTAAAAAGACGCCTAAATTCGAGCTCCGTCCGTGAATTCCTAGAGTTTACGTGTATCGAGAGTTATGAAAATGACAGCCAAATTTAGTGAAACTGGCATCAGTTCTAGAGAAATTACTATAGTTTTTGTTAAACGCGAGACGCTTACCGGAAATGTCGTCTTCATGTCTACGTGATATAAATTCAAGATGTCGATTTCAGGAAACGTTTTGAACGGTTTCGAATTGGAAGCTAGTTAAAGTAAAATGTTCGTAAGAAAAAATATTAGATATTTGTAATGAAGGAATCTATGAACGTAAGGTAAAAGAGATTTGAAAATTCTGGGAAATTTTATTATTTGGGGCACAAACCATAATTCAAGCAGTATTTAAATATACTAATAGTATCAACAATAGAAATATCAAATGTATAAATGACAATGAATAAAGACAGCGTGAACTTATTCTCTATGTCAGCTTGCTTTTTATAAGACTGATTGCACAGTAAAAGGACATAGATAGTAGAGGTGGCTAGTGAGTGAGTGATTCAGTTCGCGTGATCCGATCTTTGATTTTAATGAATGACTCGAGTCGCTCATCTTAAAATCACTCAAGTCTCGAATCTCAAACGACTGCTAAGTTTTCTTACTACGTACACTCTCTGACTCCCGTTTCAGCTCTCGTTACTCTGGTACAGCGGAACAATCTGTGAACCGTTCTTTGTTTCATGCCTGGCAGTCGGTCCCGGATGAATTAAATATTATTTAATTGTCAATATTTTCACATAACTGATAGACGGAAGAGGTTTTTCATTCGCTTATTTTTTATTCCTAATACTAAAAGAAACATAATTTGTTTTTTTTTATTTCGATGCTAATCAATAAATTCATTATAAATGAGTGTAATTCATACTTGCACCCCAGACTTTCAGATAATAATAGAATAAAGTTAATACATTATAAATAAAATATAATGACGATTAGAACATTACGAAATATATTTATTTATAATTTACAAAAGCAAACAAAACCTATAACTTAAGGAGTTATACGAATACAGTATTCCCACACTATACTCGTTTGTTTTTCTAATTTTGACATTGCTAGTTAACTTTTAATTTTCAAAATATTATCCAAGGGCACACTGTTAATAATTGCGAATAATACCAATGATTAAAATATCATATCAACTAAACACATCTATTCAGAATCCGGGGAATTATTAGCATTAATAACCTAATAACCATTAACCAAACATTCATAAAATTCCAGAAAGGTTCATCAAAATGCGTCATCTGCTAGTTAGGAGCAGAAATAACTTATTATAAATCTGTAAATGCGAGTGATTCACTGAGCATCCAGCGAATCATCAGCAGAACGCCGCGCGCCGTCGCTCGCGGCAACCAAGAAATCACAGGTATGCTCTGAACTCCGCTCCGATTAATGACTTGATAACTCGAGTCAGCGACACAATTCATTTAATGCTGATGTCTCGACTGACTTGAGTCAATACAAAGACTCGCTTTTGCCATCTCTAATAGATAGAAATTATATAAAATGTAAAGAACAATTTTTCGCAAGATTCTTTAGAGTAAATTGTTTCTAAACCACTCTACTTTATGACATATTACAAAAATATATGTTTGAAACGGCTTTAGGAGCCTCGTTAAACGAATTTATAAAGCCTTTAAGACGCATACATAAGGGCGAGGCGCTAAGTCGACAGTTGCCAGAACAGAAAAATTGGATGTATGCTTTTTTGATGTGGTGAAATGATATAGTAATGAAATTAATAAAATATTATGGAAAAGCCAGTTTTGTAAAATAGCAAAAATCAGTTTTTTTTATTCCCTCGTAAAACGGAAATATTGTAATCATGAAAAAATTACCCTCCGAGATTTTTTTCAGATTGTGGCAGGTATTGTCAATACTAATTCACACAATTTCGACACTTCAGTGTAGGCATCTTCCAGCTCCATGTCTTTTAAAAATTGCATTAGTTCCTTAGCCTTATTTTTTCGCTAATGTCATCAGTTTCGTAAATCATTTTTAGTTCAGATCGCAGTAACACTCGGCCATAATGAAGAAGAAGAAATTTAAACGCATCTTCTGGAAAAGTTTTTCCTTTGAATGCATCGAAATTTCAGAGCTCGAGGAATTTAAAATCATTTAAACCGTTAAATCTATAGTTTATTTGTTGCTGAATTTGATTGATTATTTCATAAAAGAGGCGTCTTTATAATGTTTGAACATCTCCCACCTTGTCTGTTCGAAGACGCTTGGCTTGTGGCTCTACATTTAACGTCATTTGTTTTAGTTTGTATATATTAAAAACATTGTCCGAGAATGGAAATATTTCTGAAAATATGTTCAACAAATAATTAAAATTAAAATCTCGTTTCAAACAGTCCAAAAACCCCCTCGAACTATTCATTGCTTCTGAGTCCTACGTATCATTATTTTCTATTATATTCTCAAATAGTTCAATTAGTGATTTACGATTTTCAGATACTATTCACACAAATCTTCCATTATAGTTCCACCTAGTAGAAGCTACTTTGGGCAATCGTTTGTGGACAATGGACTCCAAAGCTTGTGTACGTTTTGTTGACTTGGAAAAAAAATCAGCCATGCCACTTAAAGTAACGAAAAATACTTTACACTCTTTAATGTGATTGATGGACTGGGATAAAACTAAATTTAATTTATGAGCAAAACAATGGACAAACACAGCATTTGGGAAAATTTCTCGAACTTTAGCAGGCCCACTAATTGTCCTGCCATCACTGCAGCTCCATCATAGCTTTGAACAACTAATTTTTTCTCTCCATTAATTTCTTTAGTAACGTTATAAACTACGGTATATAATGCATCTGCTGTACGATTTTCGGACACATTCTTAAAACCCAAAAATCGCTCTTGAATACTTCCGTCTATTTTAACGCAGCGTATTACTGTAGATAATTGGCTAAAATTAGTAATATCAGTTGTTTCGTCCAGAACCATAGCAATGAACCGCACCTCGCCAGTCTCCTGCTTAATCATTTTTAGAATAATGGTTGCAATAGCGGAAAATAAATTCTGGATTCTATTCGACGTTCCGCGAAAAACACTAGACTGCTCTAAGTGATTTTTTAAGCAATCATCATATTTAGCCAATAAACTAAGTAAATCTTGAAAATTTCCTCTATTTGAAGAAACCCTTGTTTCGTCATGACCTCTAAATCCCAATTCTTGCTGTTCGAGAAAACAAACAACATCGATAAGTCTTCTTAATATTTGCCTATTTTTATCGACTAGTTCATTGTGTTGGCGGTGAATAATTTCCAACTGTTTATTAAGGGCGTGTTCAACTCTGGTTTTGACGAAGACTTTTTTTTTATGACGGCTTGTAAATGAGCTTTGGACATAATGAGTCTTTTTACAGCTTTATGGAAATTGTTTAAATCGCAAAAACCAGTTTTATTCCAGAGACCTTTTTCATTTTCAAAAAGTAAACATGGCCAACAAAATAATTTACTTATATTTTCCCGCCCTGTTAGCCATTTCAATTGTTGGTATTGTTTTTCCGGATAAAAATATCTAATACAGTTTTTCATTTTTGTGGTTAAATTTTTCATAGGTGCCCTTCCTTTGGAAATTATTTGAAGCTTATCAGCGAAGTTTAAGTTGAAAATTCCTTTATTATTAAGACACACACCACACATTCACACACACTCTTCTTACTAAATTCTCCAACATTTTCAACGTTATTACCGACAGCCGAAGTTGACAGTATTTGCATATCCACGTCCGTATTATTGTCTTCCATATCGCACCGTGCACGACGCGACGTGCGTATCATACAACACAAGGATAGCCGATCAAACAAAGAACCTACTCCAACGATAGCTTCCGCCACCATTTAAAGCACGCGACTGAAATGCAAAAATTGCAAACAGCCTGTGGAAATTTCAATAACCTCTGGCTCGATTTACAGGAAATCAAGAATACAGGACTTGACTGCAGAGAAGCTGTATTGTATTGTGGCTGGGTCAGAATCAAGGCCGCATTCATTATGGGCTTGATAATAAAGATAATATTTTAGCATTTTTAATATAAACTAAATTAATGGTTTCCTATTTCAAAAATTACGTTTTAGAAGATGTTTTGTAATTTTTTTTGGGAAAGCACTGATTCCCTCGCTTCTATAGAGTGCACGCCTCTGTGTTACTAAATGACTATGTACTAATCTAAATTCGCTAAAGGTCGCAATACACTATTTTTAATAAAAGGAAAGATTTATAACGAAGGAAGTTTTTGGTAAAGGATATTTATCGATTTTTAAAATTGAAAGTAAAAGCAAATATTTTGAGAAAATCAAAAAATTTAAAACAATTTGCAAATTTCTTTGATATTTACGCCCCAAAACTAATGATGTTCGCCTATATGTTTTCCTGTGTATAAAAACGTTTTATTACCCACAATGGTCGCCTGGTTTTCTATTCTCGTTTTTAAATCATGAGTTACGATAAAGGAGGCACTTGCGTAAAGCAATTCATTTGAAGTGGGCATATTTTGCTCTCAAAACTTGTGGATCTTCTACGGACACAAGCTAAATAAGCAATAATTATTGTGCATAGTTAGCTAGACCTCTCGCTCGCAGTTAGTCTGTATCCATCTAAGTTCTCATGATAAAATCAAAACATTCATTTTTTTAAGTTATTGTCCATATTATCAGTAACAATAATGATATTTACGACGAACCTCGAAGCGCAGAAAAAAATATGATACAAATGCTTCTCTTCATAATTAATTATATTATTAATGACCATATATTTATATTAAAATTCGAATCTATAATTTTTTCTGGAGTTAATACAAGTTACCTTTTTATTTTCGCAATCTTAGATGTCACAAATCATTCTTAAGAGTCAAAGAAATATTTATTGTGCGGAAAAATTCTTGCAAAGAAAAGGAAAATTAATCGTGAGCATATCCGCAAAAAAAATGAAGTACGGTAAATACTAGATGCGTGGTTTCAACCTTGTTAGGCTTTATTTTATCGGCGGATATCCGAACACGCATTTCTCGCTTGTTTAAGCTTCCTCAGCACAGCGGTACACCAAGTTTATTTTTTGACTTAGTTATACCACTATGCTGAAGAAGCTTATACAAGGCAGAAACACATGTTCCGTTATTACGACGATGAAATCAAGCCTGACGACGCTGAAAACACGTGTCTAGTGGTTACCATTCTTCACGATTTATTTCCTTATTCCTTTTGATTTTGACTAAATAACTCTTAGTACATTAAAACCTATGACAGATCTATGAGAAGAGAGAAGTGGTAAGTGTAAGTTAAAAAATAAATATACTTAAGAATAGTTTTATGAACATTTTTGCATTATCTCTAAAGTTACTGCCTTTGTGAACTAACTTTGCTAAAACCTGACTTTCTTGACAATATTTGATTTACAAAAAGAACGCCATAAAACGAAAGCTTTCACGGCTTTCAGAATCATGTTTCTTGGCATTAGTCTGTGTCAAATTGGAATTACTATCCGAAGTTTCACCTTCGATTGCACGAGGCATCTTCAGGGATCTTTTATTCACGAGATCTGGACACTGATTTCAGTTTTGAAATCTTGTAACGTCCTTTATATATTGTATAAGTGTCGAGCTACAACACTGCCTTCTTGGTTTATGATATACTTTCCATGTTGACATCCACATTCCGCTATACATTAAAACATTTTTTTGAGTTTAGATTTTGTATCTTTGTTTACGAATAAAGTTACTTTTTATTTAATGACCAATTTTATTCTCAAGTAGAGAATGAACTATTTGCAATTGTGAGTCAACGTACAGATTTTGACATCCAATTCATCAAACTGTACGTTGACGACACTTTGCTGGCGGTTCAGGTAGGTCGTCTTAGCTATGTTTTACCTGTATTTAACAGCTCTCATCCCGAAATGCAGTTCACTTTTGAAGTAGAATAGAATGGACAAATTCCTTTTTAAGACACTTTGGTATACAGGCGGGATGATGGAACGCTTATAACGAATTGGTATATGAAGCCTACGAGCTCTGATCGTTTACTTAATTTTTACTCTTAATCATCCCCTAGCTCATAAAATAGCCACAGTGAATAATTCATTACATAGATTTTTTTACATTATCTGACAAATCATTTGATTTTGACAAATTAAATAAATTTAAATTGTCTCTAAGAAATAACAACTATCTTGCGAACTTTGTAAACAGAATTATTAGTAAATTTAAAATAAAAAATTAAAATAAAATTACATGTGAATATAACATTGAGCCAGTGCCCAGATACTACAAAGAAATTACAACGCTGTTTAAGTGGCACAAATGGTCAGCTTACTTTTTACAATATAAAAACAATTAATAGTTTATTTTCAAAACTCAAAGACAGATTACCAGAGGAGAAACACCAAGAACTGGTTTACCGCATACTTTGTTCCCAGTGTACAAATACAGTGCTGGAACTTCGAATTGCACCAAGGAAAATTTCACTGAAATTCATTACGGATGATGAATTTGAATTATGGTTTTCGGCATTTGTTTGACCAATTCCTAAAGAATGCAGCCCGATAAGGACACCCTCCGGACTCCATTGCTTGTACAGGGTGTTATATAAGACCCTGTCATTTTTTGAAAAGTTTATTCGACCAGAACTCTTATTGTGGAAGATTTCTTTTTCTCTTTGTAAAACCAAAATAATCTAGAGCTAGGTACAAAAACATAATTTCCAGTGGTTTTGACATTTTTTTTCTTTTCCGACATACCAACTTGTTCACAATCTGATAAATATATCTTTGATTACCACAAGTGGGCTTTTTTCAGCAGATTATTTTAAAAAATGAATTTTTCGAAAAAATCCCATATGTCGGAAAAGAAGAAGAAATTTCAAAATTGCTTTTTGGTACCTAGCTCTAGATTATTTTGGTTGCACAAAGAGAAAGAGGAATCTTCTAGAATAAGAATTCTGGTCGAAGAGACTTTTAAAAAAATTACAGGGTCTTATATAACCTCCTGTATAAGACGGTCGCTATGGTATCCTGAGGCTGCCCTCATCAGGCTGTATACTATAGATATTGGCCAAACAAAAGCCAGAAACCATAACTCAAAATCTTCATCCGTATTGAAAATATTTTATTTTGAATTTCCAGTTAAATTTTCCTTGGTACACTTCGAAGTTCCAGCCGTTTTCATTTTATATTGGCCCTACTAACCAGGGTTTCGTAAGTTAGAGCTCTAGATGAAAAAGACCACGTATTGTTTCTTTTTTATGACCTGAGTTAGGCTTTTGACACTGTCAGTCAGGAAATATTGCTAAATAAATTACACGCCATTGGAGTTTGTGGAAAAGCACATTCTTGGATAAAATCCTATCTAGAAAACCATAAGCAAGTGGTGGTGATTAATGGGGTCAAGTCTGATAGTAGGTGTTGGGATTTAAACCAACAATATATAAGTATCTTTATATTTTTTATTTAGATTTATTAAAGCAAAGCTTTTAATTCGTGCTTTTTAAGCTAACAAAATGCTTTTTTTAGTATCACATAAATAAACGTCGAACCATGTTCAAGTATTCATTTCAAGGTTCAATTCAATATAAAATCTAAGATCTTTGCCGCTTTGTCAATAGAGCGTTCTAAAATCTATAGTCATAACAAATTGTGGAGCCCGTATTTCTGGCTCGTCAGCTTTCTTGAAAAACGAAGGATGCTAGGGGAATAACAACGGCAAGAAAAAAATGGGTCGACAGAAGTGAGTACGATCTCACGCGAACAACTCGGTTTTTTTGAGTTGACCGACTTACGCGCGTAAGGTTCACGTAAAGTAACGTGGCCGAAATAAATAGGGTTCGTCGTGCGCAAATTAGCGTAACTTAAACAGGTTGTGGATTAGTCTGTCCATAACCGGAGTTAAATAGTTATTCGTTATTTTTGATCCTACGTTTTAAATTAGTAACAAGTATTTTAATCCCTAGTTTGTACATAGCTTTTCAAATAAATGTTGGTGTTATTGTTGTGCAACTAGGGCCTTTAATTTCTAAAATACAACTACGAACATACAGTCCACAAGAAAAATAAACCAGAGAGTCTTCAAGAGAACTTCTAGATCATCTGCAATTGTTACACATCAAAAACTCGACGACTAAACAGTGTTCGAGAAGTACAACTCGTTCATATGGTCCTTTCGTGCCTGGATTTTGAAATATCAGCATTGATGGTTTGGTCGCCGAATAAATAAAGAAAAAGACAAAGGGAATCATCTTCAGAAAGCAGCTAATAGAAGTGAACTTTCGAAACCCATGCGAACTGACAAGTGAACAGTGAAAAAAGAAATCCACTGCTGGAAACTAGAGGATTAGGATTCAGCAAAAAACAAGTAACATAGATAGTAGAAACTTTGTAATGTAATGATTGTTTTTTTTTCCTATTTTAGTAAAACAAATTATTTTCGCAGAAAATATTAATAATATAAAAGAAAAAATATGTTATTTTTGCATGAAAATTTTATATTAAAATGTTACATTTTTTTAATTATTAAGTAAATTAGCATGCATTGTATCAGATCACAAAAGTGATTTTTTAAGTATATTTTTTTTTGTCTTTTTTAAGAGAACAAAGGTTATGGACGGATTAAAAAACAAACGGAGTTATGTAAAAGGCCTCATAACCAAAATTGAAAATTGGGTAAAAACAAATATTGACGCAGTTAATGATGTAAATCAATTAGAAATTCGAAAAAATAACCTTTTAACTGCTTATCAAAATTATGTAAACACTCAAGAAGAAATTGCTATAAAAGATCCAAACGAGATCGATAATAGTGACGATGTCGAAAATAAATTTTACAATATTTTTGCGTTATTAGAAGGAAAAATTAAATTATTTACTTCTCAAAAAATTAAGGATATATCTGGTGTACCAAATAAAGATTTTATTAACGATTTAGTACAGGGAATTAGCCAAAGTTTTAGCGCAAATAAAACTCAAAATGTAAAGTTACCAGATATAAAAATACCTGTGTTCACGGGAGAAGTAACAGAATGGAACACTTTTTTTGATTTATTTTCTAAATTAGTTTTAAACAATCCCGATTTAGATGATACAGAAAAGCTAATCTATTTAAGAGGTTATCTTCGAGGGGATGCCTTAAGTGTAATCCACAATTTAACAATAATTGGGTCAAATTTACAAATAGCGGTAGATTTACTAGAAAAAAGATATAAAAATACTTATGCTATAATAGAGGCTCATATTAGTAATTTAGTAGATAATGTACCAACTCTATCAAAACCAAAAGCTCAAAATTTAAGAGAGTTTGTAACTAAAATTGAACAAAATATTGAAAGCTTGAAGAATCTTAACGTTCCTGTACAAAATTGGGACCTAATTTTAATTCATATATTTATAAAAAAGTTAGACTTTCCATTACAAAAAAGTTATTTCGCACAAAGAAATAATACTCAATTGCCGACATTAAATGATTTTTTAAAATTTCTCGAAAATCAGTGTAAATTATTAGAAGAGCTAAACGCTACAAATAGTCCAAAACCTATCAAAAAATTAGCACATGTTACAAATGTGAACTCAAACACCTCTCATCAAAATCCAGCGAAAATAAAATGTAATTTTTGTTTAGCAGAACATTCGATATACAAATGTTCACTTTTTAAAAAATTAAATGTACAAGATAGGCTTGAATTTATAACAAATGCTGGTTTATGTAAATTATGTCCCATACAAAAACATCCTTTCTCATCCTGCAATGGAAAAAATTGTTTCCAATGTGGAAGGCGACATAATACTTTAGTGCATTTAAATTCAAATCCAGGACAAAATAGTAATCAAACTAATTTAAATGAAAATTGGCGTACACAGTATAATGATAATCAAAATCCCGGGAAAAACTTCCAAAGTTTGCCCTCAGGTCAAAGCGGCTATCAGAATAGTCGTGTTTTTAATAGAAACGATAGTTACGGTAGTCCAATTTTAAATGTTGACAATCAAAATAAAAGAAACGAGTTTCCACGCAGAGCAGCGACATATTCAAATTCTCGATCAAGTCAAAATAATTCAAATTCAAATCAAAATAATAGCATAAATTCTAACAATAATACTGCACGCACGCCGGCTCATCAAAATGAGCAGACGCCTAGCGAAATTAATGCAGACAATTCTTTATCTTTATCAAGTATTTTAAATCAAAATACACAGGTTTTATTGGCAACTGCCTTAGTAAAAGTTTTTGACTGTAATGGTGAACCCATTATAACCAGATCTTTGTTGGATACAGCTAGCCAAACTAGCATTTGTACTAAAGAGTTAGCTAAAAAATTAAATTTAAATACGTATTGTAAACGTTTACAAATTTCTGGAATTTCGCAAACGGATATGGTTTCAAATGAAATGATCAATTTGAAATTATATTCAAATAAAAATCATAATGAAAGTATTAATGTTTGCTGCGCCGTTTTGGAAAAAATAACGTGCAAATTGCCACAAGCAGATATAAATATTTCAGAGCTAAAAATCCCGAAAAATATCTTTTTAGCAGACCCAAATTTTAATATTTCTTCTGATATAGACTTATTGTTAGGGGCTGATATTTATTATGAATTAATATTGCCGGGTGTAATTAAATTGGGAAAAGAGTTACCAATATTAATTAACACAATTCTGGGATACATTGTTGGCGGAAAATATTCGTATGTAAATAATTCATCGTCCACTGTCGTAAACTGTAATAAAATGGTAAAGGTCTCTGATGACATTCCTAGCGTTACTTTATTAACGTACACTGCGCCAAATGAAACAGATGAACTCATTAAAAAATTTTGGACTATCGAAGAAGTTGACACAAAAAATATTTTATGTCCCGATGACGAAAAGTCAGAAAAAATATTTAAAGAAACTACATTACGACTTGAAAACGGACGCTTTCAGGTTAATTTTCCATTAAAAAATCCCGATGAACACCTAAAGTTGGGTGATTCATTTTTTCAAGCTAAAAAACGTTTTTTATATTTGGAAAAAAGACTTGCGAAAAATCCTACATTAAAACAACAATATACCGATTTCATAAATGAATACGTACATTTAAATCACGCTAAATTTCTTCCGTTAACGTTGAAAAATAACAAAGGTGAAAATAAATTCTTTCTGCCACATCACGCTGTTATTCGGGAAGATAGCGAAACCACTAAACTAAGAGTAGTTTTCGATGCGTCCATGAATACAACGTCGGGTGTATCGTTAAATAATATTTTATTAAAAGGATTTACCGTGCAGCCAGAGTTATTTGATATAATATGCAGATTTCGGTTGTATCAATACGTTGCGATTGCCGATATACAAAAAATGTATCGTCAGGTTTTTATAAATCCAGAACATAGATTCTTACAAAATATATTGTTGCGCGAAAACCCGGAAGAACCCTTAAAATGTGTCGAATTATCGACCGTAACTTATGGCACAAACTTTGCCCCTTTTGTAGCTACCAGATGTTTAAACGAGCTCGCTGAGACAAATCAAGACGATTTTCCGCTCGCATCTGATGTTTTACTAAATCAAACTTATGTTGACGACGCTTTGATAGGCGCAGAAACTTTAAACAAATTATTTGATACCTGCACTCAATTGGTTAATTTATTACGCATTGCGGGATTTGAATTGCATAAATGGCATTCAAATTCGAAAGATTTTTTAAATAAATTTTTAAATGCGTCATCAAATAAAAACTATGAAATAGCTCTAGAAAATACGTCGAATAAAGTACTCGGTTTACAGTGGAACTCAGAAAAAGATTTTTTTACGGTTTCCATACCTGATGTACACGGTGAAAAAAATTTTACAAAAAGAGAGGTTCTTTCAAAAATTGCGTCAATGTTTGATCCAATTGGATATTTAGGTGTTGTTATAGTAATCGCGAAAGTTATTATGCAAAAAATATGGTTAAGTAAAATTGAGTGGGATGATAAATTGCCCGACGATTTAAATTCTGAATGGAATAATTTCTTTCAAAAATTTTCATATTTAAAAGACGTCAAAATTCATCGAAATTTGTTTTTAAATAATCCAATCGAAAAAATTGAAATACACGCCTTTTGCGATGCTAGTCTCAAAATTTATGGCACTTGTTTATATTTACGAGTTCTGTATTCAAATAAAATTATATCATGTCGTCTAATTTGTTCCAAATCTAGAGTAAGTCCTTTAAAGGCCATAACGTTGCCTAGGCTGGAACTTTGTGGTGCGGTTTTAGCCGCAAAATTATTAGATCGTTTAATTCAAATTTACGAAAATAAAATAAAGTTTTCATCTGTGAATCTTTGGACAGATTCTGAAATTGTTTTGTGCTGGCTAGCCTCACATGCTTCGCGCTGGTCAGTTTTCGTTTCTAACAGAGTTTCTATTATACAAAATTTAACTGCAAATTATACTTGGCGTCACGTTAAATCGGAAAGCAATCCTGCTGATTTGTTATCTCGTGGAGTTTTACCGGACAAAGTAGCAAATTCCAAAACATGGTGGGAAGGCCCTGCTTTTTTACACGATTATGATTTAAATCTAAATACGTTAAATTTTAAATTAAAAAATAACAATCTCGGTTCGGACGAAGAAAGAAAATCTTCAACAAAGGTATCTCTTCACTTACGACCGGAAAATTTTTGGTATTTACTTTTTACAAAATTTTCGTGCTTTTCAAGATTGCAGCGAACCATAGCGTACTGTTTACGATTTGTAAATAAATGCTTGAAACGGAAAATGATGAGTGGTGCTCTAACCGTTCAAGAATTGAAGGCCGCACTAAATATAATCATAAAAAATGTTCAGTTAAATGCCTTTTCGGCAGAACTAAGACAGCTTCAGGCTAAAAAACCAATTTTAAATAAACAGATTTTATCGTTAAACCCATTTTTGGATCCAGGGGGAATTTTACGAGTAGGAGGACGTTTGGAAAATGCAGACGTGACGTATGAACAGAAATTTCCGATTTTGCTCCCTGCTAAAGATCATGTAACTTCATTATTATTAAAACAAAAGCATCTAACTTTATATCACGGTGGGCCACAGACAGTGTTGTCAAATTTTCGTTTACGGTATTGGCCGTTAGGTGGCTTAAAAGAAATTAAGAAAATTATCCACAATTGTATAACATGCTATAGATTTAAAGCAAAACCCGCACAACAAATAATGGCAAGTTTACCCAAACATCGAGTTTCAATAAATCGTCCATTTCATGCTACAGGCATTGATTTTGGTGGTCCGCTACTTATAAAAAGTTCTTCGTTAAAAAACGCAAAATTGTTAAAATGTTACTTTGCAGTGTTTGTATGTATGACAACAAAAGCTGTACATCTCGAACTAGTATCGGACTTGACAACCGACGCGTTTATTGCAACTTTAAAAAGATTTGTGTCAAGACGTGGAAATCCTGCGGAAATATATTCCGACAACGCTACAAATTTTTTGGGGTCAAAAAACCAAATAAAAGAAGTTTATGAATTTTTTAAACTATCAAAAAACTTAAATGAAATTGAGAATTTTTTATCTGAAAGGGAAACACAATGGAAATATATTCCTCCATTGTCGCCCCACTGGGGGGGCCTTTGGGAAGCGGCAGTAAAAAGCACTAAATATCATTTGTATCGTGTTATAGGAAATGCCCATTTAACGTTCGAAAAATTATATACTTGTTTAGCGCAAATTGAGGCAATTCTCAATTCACGACCGTTATGTCCAAATTCTAACGATCCCTCAGATCTGAATGTACTGACTCCCGGACATTTTTTAATAGGAAATAGTTTAACTTCATTTCCCGAAAAAGACGTAACTTCAGTTCCGACAAATCGACTTTCGCAATGGCAACATTGTACGAAAATCCAACAAGATTTTTGGAAAAGGTGGTCGACGGACTATCTTAATCAGTTACAAAATCGTCCGAAATGGTTACACGAATGTGAAAATATAAAAGTAAACGACCTTGTATTATTAAAAGAGGATAACGTTCCTCCATTAAAATGGCCAAGAGGAAGAATTCTGGAAGTGATGCCTGGAAGAGATGGTAAAGTACGCATGATTAAACTTCAAACCCAAAAAGGTGTTTTTACTAGGAATATTTTGAAAATATGTCCTTTGCCAATTCAGGCATAAATTCTTGCACTTGCGCATTGTTATTACTATGTATATATATTTTTTATTTTAAAATTTTACATTTTTTAAATGTTGTTGGTGTTGAAGTCTTGAAGCCTTCAAGGCGGGGGAATATGTTGGGATTTAAACCAACAATATATAAGTATCTTTATATTTTTTATTTAGATTTATTAAAGCAAAGTTTTTAATTCGTGCTTTTTAAGCTAACAAAATGCTTTTTTTAGTATCACATAAATAAACGTCGAACCATGTTCAAGTATTCATTTCAAGGTTCAATTCAATATAAAATCTAAGATCTTTGCCGCTTTGTCAATAGAGCGTTCTAAAATCTATAGTCATAACAAATTGTGGAGCCCGTATTTCTGGCTCGTCAGCTTTCTTGAAAAACGAAGGATGCTAGGGGAATAACAACGGCAAGAAAAAAATGGGTCGACAGAAGTGAGTACGATCTCACGCGAACAACTCGGTTTTTTTGAGTTGACCGACTTACGCGCGTAAGGTTCACGTAAAGTAACGTGGCCGAAATAAATAGGGTTCGTCGTGCGCAAATTAGCGTAACTTAAACAGGTTGTGGATTAGTCTGTCCATAACCGGAGTTAAATAGTTATTCGTTATTTTTGATCCTACGTTTTAAATTAGTAACAAGTATTTTAATCCCTAGTTTGTACATAGCTTTTCAAATAAATGTTGGTGTTATTGTTGTGCAACTAGGGCCTTTAATTTCTAAAATAAAACTACGAACATACAGTCCACAAGAAAAATAAACCAGAGAGTCTTCAAGAGAACTTCTAGATCATCTGCAATTGTTACACATCAAAAACTCGACGACTAAACAGTGTTCGAGAAGTACAACTCGATCAGTAGGTTTAAAAAGGTTGGCGTACCGCAGGGCTCAATACTGGGACCCCTGCTGTTTAACATATGTTGATGATATGGAACAGTTGTGCACAATACCAGATCGCATGGTTCTATATGCGGGTGATACTAATATGTTGATTAATTATGAAAACCTACAACTCCTTTCCGAAAAGGGCAACAAAATTTTTGTTTTGTACATATTGTTCAACGAGTCACCTATAGCTCAAAGAAAACATGGTTTATGGAATTTTTTCCAAGAAATTCAACAACCAATTACAATTTATTAATAAGAGTGGCCGGGAAGTCAATAGAGAGTACTAAGTCCTTAAAACTTCTTCGTTTGCATGTCGCTTAGAAGCTCAGCTGGGAGTATCATGCTGATCACCTTTGTAAAAAATTAAGTGTATCCTGTTATGTTGTAAGATCTTTTGTAAGCACTGTCTCTGTGGATGTTTAGAAGGTATTATATTATGGATCGATTTACTCTCTCCTTCACTATGGTCTAATTTTTTGGGGGAACTCGGAACACATACAAAAGGTTTTTATATGCCAGAAAAAAATAATAAGGTGTATAAGCCTTAATAATCTTGCAAAAACTATTTTTTAAAAAACTTGATTTTCTTACATTACCTTCAATTTATATTTATGAAGTTATTATGTACGTCTTAAGGAATCTTAGTAGATCTGAAAAGAAAAGTGATATTCACCAGTATGACACTAGGAATAAAATTGGCTTACATTTACCTTTTTGTCGAATATCACTGTCTTAGAAATCTTCAGATTATATGGGTATCAAGTGTCTTAATAAGCTTAAGACGCTCATGCGAGACCAAAGTAATAACAAGTCCCTGAAAAATCAACTTAAAGGCTTCTTAATTGAGAGTGTATTTTATTCAGTGTATGAATTTTTAGAGCATTAAGGGAAACTTATTTATAAAAGATTGTTATTACTTTCTGGAATGTAAATTGTACTTATTGCATTATATTTGACATTTTGTGGTATTTGGTCAGGACTCATTTTTAAGTTGTTTTTTTCTAGCCTAATAGCTTCTATTGGGGAATGTAATCTACTTGTTTTTAAATTTTAAATCTACTAAAGCTCTCATGCCGTGTTTGCGAATATGCGTTTCTTGTTTGTAGACTTTTGTGCCCGCGTCTTTGTCTATTTTTACAGTCAGGGCATCAATACAACTTCTTTTTTGTCATGTATTAGTTTTAAGTTAACCTAGAAACTTGACTGCAAATGTTAGCTACAACAATTTCAATATTCTATTTCCAATGACTAGCCTAATAAGTTTGTACTTCTTGTAAAAGCTTCTATGGTGAATAAAACATATTTGAATTTGAAGCAATATTTGTCTGAAAGAGTCAAACAGCATTAGATTGACTGCAAGAAAATAAATAGGTCTGAATCAAAAGCACTCAGTAGCCACTGTTTCTCTGCAGATCACAGTTTTGCCATTGAGAATACTGCTGTATTGGACAGAGAGTCGAACCAATTCAAAAGAAATATTAGCGAAATGATATACATAACTGACACAATAAATTTTAGAGCCGGCACAGCAATATCTATTCAGGTGTTTTACACAAATACAAAAAAAACTTTACTACCTGTGTCATAAAAAATATTGTAGTATTAACATAATATATGAACTAGTAAAAAATAAAAAATTAAATAAAATATGTATAAGTGACATAAATATTGCAATCCGTAGTGCGTACTTAATTTTGCCAAAATTGTTTGGTTGTATGTTTATTATTTATTATTTTATTCCTAACCAAGACTTAATATCTTAATTATAATTAATAATGAGACAGTATGGTATATGGTTCTTTATCACTATTACCGCTGTTTACTGTGCACTTTATTGGTGAAAAATACCCATATCGTACCGACACCCTACTTCATAGATTCCAATTTTGCATTATTTAGTTGAATACATTAATGAGTCTATATGTGTAGTTTCCATGTGATTTTTATTTTTTTTTTGGGTGTTTGGAACAATACACAATATTGGTGAATTATTTTGTATAATTTGTATGTATTAATTCTCCCCATTTTTGTATTTTTTATTTAAATTTCTAAGGTTTGTTGTGACTATTTGTGCCTTTTCTGTTCTTTACAGACCCTTGACAAAGTCTCAATAAAGTAGACGAAACGTTGGGAATATTATAATTTTAGTTGATGGTGATGATAATAAAAAATACATAATGCTTTACTAGTCGTAATATTTTAAATATCTATATAAAACAAATATGTAGTACATGTTGTAAACAGAACCTCGAATTTTCCAATATCCAAACTTATTTCACTTTAAACAACATCAATTTATAATAACTGATATCCCAACTTTCTAATATAATGTGATGCATTAATCTCATTACATGGCATTCAAGATATTAGAATGTGCATCAGCTGCACTACGACGTAATTTTGTAGAAAACGGGGTTTTGTTCACGTCTCTTAAGATGATGGAAATATTCCTCCTTTTGTGTTTATTGGTTTTAAATTTGAAAAATGTCTATGCCTTATCGAAAAATTTCCCAGAGGTCACGCTGTCTGCTAATATTTATCACGAAAATAGATATAGTTTTTGGTAGAAAAAGAAGACAGGAGCTAAAAACACGAAAATAAAACGAACTTCAAATGCACATGTGATACTAAAGAATAATAAATAATAATATATAAATAAATGTTCATTCGAGACTAGCATATATCAAAACGTGACTCAAATCAATGGTTGGCCTAATAGAGAACAAAAAAAATGGAGTTACATTTAGTTACGGAACTACGGAAGCGTATTCGTGCCCAGTGGCGGCTCGTGCGGAAAGCGCCGCAGACGAAAATTTTTCGGGGTGACACGCCCAAAATGGCTATTTTTTTTAACTTTTTATGATGTTAATTATCCATAGCTTTAGAGCGTTTTTTAATACTTAAGGGAAGTAATATGAATTTTTAAGATTTTAAATATATTTTTTTGTTCGTAAAAAACAGTTATGTACCTATATCTTAAAGTTAATTTTGATTCGATTCGATCGATGCAAAACTGCTTCCGCCTCCGATGATCCGAGCGCACTAATTTACATT